>APFE030581667.1:0-27300 GCA_000404065.3 Pinus taeda
TTCCATCCCCTTTAGCAGGCATGTATATTATCATCTCTTAGCAGCCTAAACATATCCTCAAAATGTGGAATCGCTTGCTCTTGGCCAGAAAGATATCTAGGGGCCAACTGAGGATCATTTGCAATTGGATTATGGGTGTTGATTAGGGCCATGGGATTTGATTGTTCAGCTCTGATGAAAAGAGGTTCATTTTTCTCTCTGGCCAATATTCTTTTCAACTCTGCAGCCCTTGACTTCTCATGGTTCATCGATGATGCCAAACCTATTAATTGTAGATCTCCCAGCTCTGCATTGGGATCCCAAATAGTCATGTCTATGAGGGCCATGTTGTGCAAGTAAAACTCAGCCATTTTGGCCCCATCCTCTACTGCAATTTGATCACAAAGATCAATAAACTGCTTGTAGTCCTAAAATAGCATGGTGCCCCTTTATGATAGTGTTTCAATTTGAAATTGCAAACATTGTTCTCTAAGGTAAGGAGCATAAACTTTAGTTGGCATCCTACACTGGATGGCCTCCAAGGAGAGGTTGGCCATACATGCTAGTTGTTTTTCCTGTTTTTCCCCTTTTGTTTCAGTGCCTTCTTCCTCGTTGTTTTTCTTATCTTCTTCCTCTTGTTGTTATTTCCCCTCTATTTCAATGCCTTCTTCCTCTTTTGTTTCAGCATCATCCTATGTATTAGTTTCTTCTTCATCCATCTTATCCCCATGTAGCTCTATACCTTTTTCTTCTTGTTTTTCCTCCTGCTCACTGACAAAAGGACTAACATCATAGATGAGGGTTTTGATGTCATCCTCTGTTGGTAAGTGTCTGAAGACTAACCACTTTATAGGGATCCTAAGGTTTTGGAGGGCATCCTTAATGAGGATCCTGATCAACCCATGGTGATCTAACTGTTGGGAATTCCATTCCTTTACTTTTCTATTGAAGTCTATGAGTGATAGCATCAAGAAATAGGGTATGTTGAGTCTTTGGTGAACTGGTGTTTCTACTCCAAATCTTAGTTCTTCAAGCATCCTAAAATGGTAGCCATAAACAACACTGTATCTACCCTCATATGAGATATATTTGATGAGTTGGTAGCCTACCTCACTCCATGGGTATGGCAGACTACCCCTCCTTACTCCATTTTTATCCTTTGTGGGTTCTTCACCTTCTAAAAAGAATTTCCTTTTTGCCACCTTTTTTCTTATAAAACAACTACCTCTTAACCTTTACAACTTTTGATCAAATGATGCATATGAGTGAGTGAGTGGGATACTTAGCTAAGGTCTTGATGCCATGTTGTAGTGGTCAAAGATCAGAGGTGTTGTTTATGGTCATTCGTCTTCCTCTTATGTTGTTTGTTGATCATTTATTAGTTGTTGCAGGTGTTTGTGACTGAAGATCTAATGCTGCTACTACTATTGTGGAGCTCTTGGATCATCCTAGTGAATACCTATAGCTAATGATTAAGATTTTGTGGGATAGGCTGCCACAGGATTTCCCACAAGATGTTCTGTTGTTGGCTAGGGTTGTGAGGATGCTGCAATGAATGGAAAAAGGGAGTAGGAGTGTGTGTGGATGCATGGATGATGGTAATGGTTGAGGTGATTGGTTAGATAATGTCTAGTATGAATTTTGGGGACCTAATCAATCTACCATTCAAGGGATCCTATAGAAAACACAATCTTCACCTGAATTGAAGCAATGAAGTGAAAAACAATGGAATTGATGGAGGGATACATGGTAAGGAATGAAGGAGAGTGAATATATGTGAGGCAGGGTTCCCTTTGGATCTTCTCTTTGCTCCTTGATTTTCTTTCTCACCCACCTACAAATAGCAATTATGTTTTTTTCTTTTTCTTTATATATATTATTATATATCTATATATATATATATATAAACACCTAGGCTACCTTGGAGAGGTTTTCACCGTAGATATCTACCTTGGGCGCCTCAGGAAGGTTTTCACCTAAATCCTTATTTTTTTCTCTTTTTCAGTGCCCTGATGAGGGAGGAGCTGGAAATTGCTCGACCATCATCATTGTCTTATTGATATTGTCAATGAACTCTTGTTTTGATAAAGGTCTCTTGTACATTTTCAATCGGTGTCCATTAACAAGCAATGGAATGAATTCCTCATCTATAGTTTTGAATTGCACTGAACCATTATCATGGCTTCTTTCCACCACATAAGGTTCAAGCCATCTTGTCCTTAGATTACCCTTGAAGTCTTTATACCTAGAGTCATATAACAATGCCCAGTCTCCCTCTTGAAATTGCTTCTCCTTAATATGTTTTTCATGCCAAATCTTCCTCTGAAGCTGAACTATCTATGTATATAGGAGGCCCTACATTCTGAATTCATCCAAGCCATTCAAATGGAACAATATTTCTTGTTGTGCATGACTAAGATCTAGATCTAGTTGGGTTTCCATCCTCAATGTGTTATATTCGAACTCAATGGACAACAAAGCCTTTTTCCCATAGACCAGCTCATAGGGTGTAAATCCAGTGGTGACCTTCCATGTTGTATTAAAGGCCCAGGTGGCCTTAACTAGTCTCTATCCCCAATCCTTCCTGTTGTTTCTCACTACCTTGGTTAAGATGTTCTCCAGTGCCCTGTTGGTCACCTCCACTTGCCCATTAGCTTATGGATGATAAGGATTGGAGGTCCTATGCTTGATTTTGTGATGGTTGAACAGTTCTTCAATCATGCTAGAGGTAAACTAGTTGCCTTGGTTTGTGACTAACTCTCTAGGGTACCCAAATTTGTAGAATATATTCTCCCTTAGGAACTCAACAACCTTCTCTTCTGTTGTTGCCTTAATTGCCTTCGTTTCGACCCACTTAGTCAAATAACCAGTGCACACAATGATGTGTTGTTTTTGCTTTGAAGAAGGGTTGATAGGCCTAATGAAGTCCATTCCCCAGTTTTCAAATGGCTCAAAAGTCACTTGAGGTTATAGGGGCATTTCATATCTTGGAGTAGGCGTTCCCATCCTCTAGCACTGATCACAATGACTAATGTAATTTTTCACATCATGATGAAGAGTAGGCCAATAATAACCTGCTTGCAACACTTTGAATGTTGTCCTCTTTGCTGCAAAGTGACCTCCACAAGGCCCATCATGACAGGTTAGAAGGATTTCAAAGACTTCCTCTTCCCTTACACACTTTCTCAAGATTTGATCTAGGCCAAATTTGAACAGATTTCCCCCAATCCAGGTGAAGGGGGCGCTCTTCCTGACTATCTTGCTCTTTTCTTTGGAGGGAAAGTTTGGTGGAAACTGTGTTGATACCAAATAGTTTGCTATATCAGCAAACCATGGGGAGAGAACTGAAATAGAAAACAAATTCTCATTTGGTAAGTGGTCATCCACCATTCCTTCTTCATCTACAGGCAGATTCATCCTAGATAGAAAGTCAACAACAACATTTTCCTTACCAGGCTTATCAATAATAGTTAGATCAAACTTTTGTAATAAAAGAAACCATCTTATAATTCTAGCATTCACATCTGGTTTGTTCATTAAATATTTGATTGCAGCATGATCAATATGAACAAATGTTTGATAGCTTGTACCATAATGCCTAAATTTGTTTAATGAATGCACAACAGTCAGGAGTTCCTTTTCAATCACAGTATAGTTTAGCTCAGCCTTTGACAGGTTCTTACTGATAAAATAGATGGCATAGGGCAATTTCTCCTCTTCCTAACCTAAGGCTGCTACTATGGCTTTGTGTGAGGCATCAGCATGAATATGAAAAGGGAGGGCCCAGTTTGGGCCTCTAAGGATTGGTGTAGTGGTTAACTTGCCCTTTAGAATGTCTAAGGCCACTTGATAGCTCTTTAACCATATAAACTCAGAATCTTTAGCCAACAAACCAAACAAAGGAGAGGCCAACTTGTTGAATTCCTTTATGAACCTTCGGTAGTATCCAGCTAACCCTAAGCAAATCCCAACATCTCTCTGCTTTTGTGGAGGTGGGACCCTTTGGATGATTGCTATTTTGTTTAGGCCCACCTATAGTCCTTACTAAGATATTGAATGACCTAGCACAGTCCCTTCAGTCATTAAGGATTCACATTTTTCTAGACTAAGAGACAGGTTCTGTTAGAGCCTAGATTTACCTCACACTGAAAAGGTAAGCTTCTAGGTCCACATCAAACCACGCTCAGCCTCGTAGCTAGCCCTACGAGGACAGGAGAGGGCTCTATCCGGACCAATCTCAACAAAAAATAATCAAATAGGATTGAGATGACTGATTTTACAACTAATTTTAGGCTAGGTATGAAGTGCAAGGATTTGATTTGAGTTTTTGGGGGTTTTGAGTTGGAAAATGGAAGAGGCAAATTTGGGTTTGCGGAAGAGGGCTAGTTTTTGCAGAAAGTTCTAATTGGGGCAAGGAAGGCAATAGTTTTGATGCTTTAGATTGAATGAATGGATGCATCAGACTAGTGAGGAGCTAAGGAGGGCAAGAGGGTCTCAAGAGTCCTCCTCAAACAGATGAAAACATTGAAAATTAAACAAAATTTCAAGGCAGAGCACAGCAGTCCAATGAATTCTACCTTAATCACTCATTTGTTTAATTTCAGAAGAAAAGAGAAGGGTAAATGATACACATAAACATTAGTGAACTTACGATTACATATATAAAAACACCATCAAAACACAGAGCCACATGGATTCCAACAAGTGCTGCAAAATCCTAGACTTTCCTTTGCCAAAACTACTGAAAATGAATGTACAATGAAGTGCCAAACAATCCCAAGTGTCCAACCATGAAAATGACTTAGAAATCACATAATGTAGACAAGACAAACCCATTCCCTTGCCTCTAGGGGTCGAGCTCATCATTCTAGGAGCTGTTTGAACCAATTATAAACAAGGAACTGAAATCTAGGCAATCAAACAACTTGCCTCTATATGCTAGGAAATTGATTTATTCATTTAATTTTCACTTTTTAGTGAATGAATCCTCTAGAAAAATTAAAAATGTGCCAATATTACATCATGGTAGATCAATAGTTACATAAAAAATTAAAACTAGTCAAAACTGGGCGAATGTCTGAGTTGAAGAGTGAAAATGAGGCCAAATTTCTCTATGCATCGCGCCCAAATTCTCTATGCGTCACGCCAATTTGGAGCTGATTTTGAGACACTTCCCAAAGTCACAATTGAGCTCACGATAGCTCTTTGGAAAGCCTTGCCTATCTACTTTCCAACCCAAGTGGAAATTATGGATTTGGTGTCCATTTTCCCCTCCAAATATCCAATCTCCCAAGACTGCTTCCTGTGTGTGGAAAAAGTGGCAGAAAGGCCATTTTCAAGGTGTTTTTAACCCTTTAGGCCACCTAGAACTTGATGAAATCTCTCGGTCATTCTTGAGAATGCATAATTTATCATAAAAAAAAAAACCCAAAAATATCAAGTTTTCCTCTAGAAGATGTCCCAACCATAAGCGAGCGCCAAGTGGCGCTACGCATTGGGCAGAAAACTCTGTTTTGTAACCACAAAAATCAAATATGACAAAATTTTCTCCAAATTCCTTGAAATTTGGACTGAAGGTGCCTCATCAAGTATCATGCTCAGCCAAAGAGGCTTCAGCCAAGATTTGGAGCCGATCATACGTTTTGCACCTCCTCAGTACCCTCCTGGTGTATACAGTTCAGTGGTGCAATTATTGTCGTGTTCATATGATGAATCAGTGTCCGTCATGGTGTTGCAATGTGTACGACAAGTGTATTTTAGATTGGTTGAAAATGAGAAATGAAGACTTGATTTCCTTGTCTCCAAGTGCCAAATATGCCAAAGGGAAATGAGGGACTGTGAGAAATATGGAACAGTGGGTATAATGGAGTGAGGGAAAGGGTATGGTTCAATCAAGTGAAGTTTGCAATGTGAGGACAGTCACTTGATTGTGTTTTAGGAATGTGATGTTTGGGGATTTAGGAATTTTGCGAATGATATGGGAAAAATTGAGTAATAGGGTATGGTAGGGTTTAGGGAAAGGAAAATAGGACTTTAGAAATAAGTGATTTTGGGATGTAGAGGAACAAGGGATTTAATAGGGATGATGGGTTTAAGGTGAGGGGAAGAATCAAAATGGTGAAGGGGAAAAGGAGTCTTTGGCACCAAGAGACCAAAACACAACCCTAAGGAGAAGCTTTAAACAAAGTAATAAGGTTTGCAATTTGACATCACAAACTCTCATAATCCACTTCAATGAGCATCAAACATGTTAATGACAATTTCATAAACTTCTTGGAGCGAGAAGAACCAAGCGGATTGGAGTTTTTTTTAAACAAATGAAAAAAATTTAAGTTCTGGCTCTATGTGCTGCACAACATGCCCAATGCACTGTGCCTCACCAATGCGCCGTGCCACCTGCCCAGTGCGTAGCACTTTTTCCAGAAGCCTTTTGTAGGCCTTCCCGGTGTCCAAATTGGGTGTAGGATAGCGCGTTGGAAAGGTATTGGAGTCTACTTTCCAACCCAACTGGAATTTTTCAATTTGGAGTTCATTTTCCCTATCAAAAATCAAATCTCCCAAGACTGGTCAAAATGTGTCAAATGAGGTTGCCTCAAGGTAGAGTGTTGTTGCAATCAACGTTTGAAGGTGTTCCTAAACTCCAAATTGAGATCATGATATCTTGTTGGAAAGCTCCTTGTGTGTAGTTATCATTTGACTCATCATGTAAGTCATTTGTCCAACCAAGCTAGGAGAAAACTTGGTTGTCCCAAAGTAACTTCAGAGGTGCATCAATTCTCCCTAGGCAACTATATTTTTGACATTTCTCTAAAACCATGACACCTGTGTAAAAAGTGAAGGACATTTTTCTTCTTTGGCCTATTTTGGACAAAAACCTCTCTCATTTTCCCCACATTCATCTTTTATTGCTCAGGAACATCATTGGAGTAAAACCTATCCCGATGTGTGGAACAGCGGATTTGTTGAAATGAAGCGAAATGAAGGGGATATGGGGCTTCTAAATTCTTGAGGAAATTTTGAGAAGTAGGGAGGGATGTTAGGAAGTAGGGGAAAGTGGAATTTCAAATATTGAGTGAGGGGAAGGGGTCCAAAAGGGCAAAACATAGGCCTAGCCTAGAAAATTGCCAAGTTGTAGCAAGAAACTAAGGTTTGCGTAAAAATGAGGAATTTGGGAGATCTTAGTGATGTGAAGTGTTTAATAAGGTACATTAAGGATAGGGGAAGGTGTATGAACATTAGGATACAAGTTTTGCCGATGATTTCACCATCCAAGAGAAATTACTTTCAAAACCCTAGGAGAGGGAAATGAACCTTACCTAGGCACAACTGAAGCATGAACAAGGTGTAAAATGACCCCGTGGAACTTGACATGATGATGAAAAACCCCTGAATAATGGTACAATCAGCTGAATGGTGACATGGACCGATATTTGGACAAATCTGACAGGAGTGAAAACAAACCCTAGACCTAATACCTAGTGACCAAATTTTTCTTGAAGACTCACTGAAATGACAAAATTTGACCTTGACACCTTAAAATCACTTTGTAAGAGCATGTTTGATCACTGGAGGAAGGCTGCAAATACTAACACTAACATTAGCTCCAATGGGGATGGTATCTCCTTGGAGGTGCCAAGAACGGCAGATCTTTGGGAGAGCAGACCAATGCCTTATCCATTGGGCAATAGAGTCAAAAACTCAAGCTGAAATGCATGACTGAAAATTGACAACTTGATGACACAAATTGACTCTCACTCAACTAAAAACTAACTCGATACTTAAACACAACCAACAGACTAGAAAAAATGCTCAATGTAGAGCTTATTCAATACAACCTACTCTAGTTGTTCCATTCATCACCTGATCAAGTGAAATGAAACAACCAATGCAACCAAGTAAGTATTCCAGGTGCTGATTTGAATTCTCCGCAAGTGTTTGCTTATGCAGAACAAGAGAGAACTACTGAAAGGCAACTCTCATGAACACTTGTGAACAGATCCATTGAATAATATGGATTCTCTATCCTCCTCCAAAAACACTGCATAAGGATCTTGAAGTTCATGCACACTGGGACTTAGCTCATCCAATGGATTACTTCTCTTTTCTTCATACCATGAATGCAAACTTTGATCTGAGCTTTGTGACGAGACTCCTGCTGAAAAAACAAAGAAACCGACTATCAGATCAAGTTTGTATGAATACTTTTGTCAAGCTCACAGATAGGAGAAGGACTTTGACTACAAACATCATTCAACACATCAGCAATAGGATCATAAAAAATTTGAGAAGACTGCTGTGATGTATCCCTTGAAACTCTATAACATCCTACTGGCTATTCATCTTTTTCTTTAGAGATATTACGAATATTATGCCTTATAAACTGAAATGCTTCGAAACAAAAAGGTACATAATCCTCTTGCATCATAAAATCATGTATTTCGTCTTCCACACCTTCATCTATAATATGATCTTCAATTGTGTCTGGTGCCTGCAAATCTGGTGCTAGGGAGGGTTTTGTATCTGAAATGATTTCATCAATCATTTCAGGGGAAGATTTCTCATTAACAACTTGCTCAAGAATTTCGCTATCTGTCTCATCCTCAACATTAAAACTGAGAAATTGTTGACTTCCTACAAGTTGTTCATTTGAAGATTTACTATGAAATTTACCCTTCAAAAACTGAAATAATTCAAAACAAAATGGTATGGAATCATCTTGTATCATTTTGCCAGTTTCCATGTCCTCATCTGCAACTTGACAATCAATGGCATTCGGGGGCTGCAAATCTGGATATGAGAAGTCTTGAACAAGGTTTTCATTTCCCTCAAAAAGTTTCAGATCAAGACTTGTCAACAGTTGATTTCTGATTGCATGAATGGTGTCTCTGATGAACTGAAACGAAGAAAAACAAAAAGGCAAAGATCATTCACTTACTTCAAAATTTGCTGCACTTTCCTCGTCATTTCCATAGCTGATATGTGATGACTGATCACTGTATTCGAACTGTTGAAAGTGAACTTCTTCCTCCCACAAACTAGCTGTTGATTTGTCTACAAGATTAGCTTCTATTTGGAGAACATAATCGTCATCATACTGATCAAACTGAGGCAATTCGTCAGCATAAAACACATCATCAAGAATGCATGTCATATCAACAGATCTCTCTTCTCCAAGATGATCTACAAAACAATCATTATCAGATCTATGAAAAATAGGATAAGAAAGAAAATATTTTGGATCAGCAACTGGTTCTTCTTCAATCAACGAGCCATAGGCTTGAACATCATAACCATTCCTTGCGGTGATCTTTTGCATCATCTCTTCCACTGAACTTACCAAAATGTCAAGCTTTACCTCTAGAGATGTTGATTCATCCGGATCTATGTTTTTCGTCTCTTCTTCCTTTAACTTTGCCCTTCGAATCAGAAAATAAGCCTCTACATCTACTGCATTGTTCTGCATCTCTTCAAGTGTTGCAAGATTCCTTTCTCTCAGCTGGAATTCCATTTCCGGATCAAATGCACCTGGGTAGTGAAAGAGAGCGGATATAGGAGGAGGTCTTATATTAACAGGCATTGAATAATAAACTTGGTTAAATCTGGAAGAAAACTATTGTACTGTATCCCCTAGCAATCTTTTCAGCTGGTTATATTCTTCTATAATCAAGAAAGGGTTTTGTCTGATCACCCACCTATCGAGGAAAGCTTTGACGAACTGCTGGAAATCTGAGATGCTCGCATCAGGCAGGGTTTTGAGCCAACTCTTGACTTTGCCTTGCAAAGAAAGAGCAAAAAGCCTAATACTGACATCTTCTCCATCAACTTCAAAAAGGTCAAGAAAGGACTCAAAATTCAGAACATGTCTCTCAGCAGTGATGTTGTTATAGTCACCATCAAATCTTGGTAGATATAGATCATGATTTTTAGGGAAAGAATGGAATATATGAGGTAAAATCAGAGGCTTGTATCAATCTGGAATTTTACAAGGTAATGGGGTATGTACAGAAACTGTAGAATTAATCTTTGTCTTATTAGTCTCATCAGTTTGAAGATGGTCATCACAAGATTCAGAAAAGGGGTCTTGATCAAGCTCAAAGGCATGCAAATCTTTGGTATTTACAATCTTCAAAGGGAAAGAATCAACTGCAGGCCAAGGATCTCTTCTCAAATATAGTATACTTTGCAAAACCTTCTTGACATTCTCGGGAAAAGAGAAGAAATAATTTAGAACGAAGAACAAAATGTCTTGGACGAAATTCCAACTTGAATACCTGATCTTTCCATATTGTCCTTTCATGTTTTTGTTGGCTGGGTTCATCCTCCAATGGAGTCTTTGGATCTGATCTTGAAAATTATTTGGAATCGCCAAGTGAACGATTTCAGCCTTCCAATGTCTGATCGTTGTCCACCATCAACAATCAAATCTAAACTTGATACATGTACTGGGGTGATCATTTAGATCAGATATTCAGTTTATAAACTAGACCGAAGATTGACTAAAGCAACATTCATCTACTTTCGCTAATGTAAAGCAAAAGAGTTTCGAAGGCTACCTGGCTAACTTCAGGCTCCGTCTGTAATCTACAAAGCCAAACAATGAAAATAAACTTTCGTCCCCAGTATGGTCGCCACTATGTTAGAGCCTAGATTTACCTCAGGCTAAAAAGGTAAGCTTCTAGGTCCACATCAAACCACGCTCAGCCTTGTAGCTAGCCCTACGAGAACAGGAGAGGGCTCTCTTTGGGTCAATCTCAGCAAAAAATAATCAAATGGGCTTGAGATGATTGATTTTACAACTAATTTTAGGCTAGGTATGAAGTGCAAGGATTTGATTTGAGTTTTTGGGGGTTTTGAGTTGGAAAATGAAAGAGGCAAATTTGGGTCCAGGGATGAGGCCTAGTTTTTGCAGAGTTCTAATTGGGGCAAGGAAGGAAATAGTTTTGATGCTTTAGATTGAATGAATGGACAAAAACCTCTCTCATTTTTCCCAAATTCATCTTTTATTGCTCAGTGTTAGGGTCCCACCCTAACCCCCTTATCTATGTAATGGGACCACGTCATAGTTAAGAGTCAATAAAGCCCATATTAATAATTGCAAGTGGTTAATCCGCAATTAATAAAGGAACCACAGTTAGTTGCAAATGGGCCGACGGTATTAGTAATAAGCGGTATTAACCCGTGGTATTACTTGTAGGAGTAATATATAAAGGATAGTAACTCCCTGCGAGGAGCATCGTGTCTTATTTTTGGTAATCGAGCTCTGCTCTATTGGAGGTTGCTCCCTCGAAGAGGCAAGTGAACATTACTCTCTGAATAATAAAGTCTTCGCTATTTTGTGTTCTGGATATCTTTTCTTCGCATATTCTGTATTTGGGTATCATTTGCAGGTTAAGAAGCATAACACTCAGGAACATCATTGGAGTAAAACCTATCTCGATGTGTGGAACAGGGGATTTGTTCAAATGAAGCGAAATGAAGGGGATAAGGGGCTTCTAAATTCTTGAGGAAATTTTGAGAAGTAGGGAGGGATGTCAGGAAGTAGGGGAAAGTGGAATTTCAAAGATTGAGTGAGGGGAATGGGTCCAAAAGGGCAAAACACAGGCCTAGCCTAGAAAATTGCCAAGTTGTAGCAAGAAACTAGGGTTTGTGCGAAAATGAGGAATTTGGGGGATCTCAGTGATGGGAAATGTTATAAGGTACATTAAGGATAGGGGAAGGTGTATGAACATCATGATACAAGTTTTGTCGATGATTTGACCATCCAAGAGAAATTACTTTCAAAACCCTAGGAGAGGGTAATGAACCTTACCTAGGCACAATTGAAGCATGAACAAGGTGTAAAATGATCCAGTGGAACTTGACATGATGATGAAAACCCCCTAAATAATGGTACAATCAGCTGAATGGTGACATGGACCGACATTTGGACAACTTTGACAGGAGTGAAAACAAACCCTAGACCTAATACCTAGTGACCAAATTTTTCTTGAAGACTCATTGAAATGACAAAATTTGACCTTAACACCTTAAAATCACTTTGTAAGAGCATGTTTGATCACTGGAGGAAGGCTGCAAAGACTGACACTAACCGGTTCATTTCAATGCATTTATGCAATACTTTGCCTAGGTTAGTCAGGGCTTCTTGGAAATCACAACCATAAGGTGTAAAATCATCCATATAGATTTCCATATCATCATGTACTAATTCAACAAAAATGCTCAAGACCGCTCTCTCAAAGGTGGCAGGAGCATTGCTAGGCCAAAAGGAAGGACCTTATAGGCAAAAGTACCCCAAGGACGGGTCAATGTGGTCTTATCCCAGTCTTCTAGGCAGATTTGGATTTAGTTGTACCCGCTGAATCCATCTAGGAAAGAAAAAAACTTCTTCCTGCCAGGCCATCTAGCACTTGGTCAATGAAGGGTAGGGGAAAATGATCCTTCTTTGTGGTGTTTTTCAACTCCCTATAATCAACACAAATCCTCCGCTTACCATTTTTCTTGGGAACTAACACTAAAGGAGAGACCCACTCACTGTCTCAGATAGGGTAAATGAATCCTGCATCTAGCAGTTTATGCAGTTCTTCTTTGACTATGTCTTTAAGAGTTGGATTCATCCTCCTTTGTGGTTGCGTGACTGGATTGCAACCTTCTTTGATGTATATGTCGTGAGTACACACTGAGGGGTGTACTCCCTTCATTTCCTTATAACTCCAAGCAAAGGCTTCTAGGTTCTCTCTCAACATGTTGCATAGATTTTCCTCTTCTAAAACAGAAAGAGATGGATTAATTTTCAAAGTTTTCTCTGGGCCAAATTCTAAGGTTTTGACATGGAGTGGGTTGGAACTGGCCAAGCATAAGTCAATTGGATGATTGTTTTGGGTTTCCCTTACTTCTTCCTCTAATGGTAGTGAACTAGGAGTTGGACTTTGGAGCAGTTGTTTAATTAAGTCATCCTCATCTTATTGTCCTCCTCCTATGACTGCTTCCAAAGCATAAAGTTGGGCAGAATAAACCTCATCTTCTTCCTCCTCCTCCAACCATAAAGGTAAATCATAATCTAGGGTAAGTTGAGCAGGAGGGCATAGGACTAATTGTTTGGACATATGCCAATTCTTGATGGTCATATTCCCAGCTCTGCAGCTAATGTAAGCATCAGTTGTGACCGACCATGGCCTCCCAAGGATGAGAGGGTAACCAGTAATCTTAGCCTTAGGCTGAAGAACTAGGAAATCTGCAGGGTACTCCTAGGATTCAATGGAGACCATCACATCCCCCACAATTCCCTCAAGGGTGACTATGGAACGATCTGCAAGTTGCAGAATTCTTGTGGTCTTCCTCAATGACCCTTGGAGGTTGAGCTTGAGCATGGTGTCCTTGGTCATCACATTAATGGCAGCCCCAAGATCAATCAGAGTGTGTGAGACAATGGTTCCATTGATGTGCACATCTACTACAGGGCTTCCAAGGTCCAAATATTTTGAACATATTACCTACCCCAGCATTAAGTAAAACAACTGCCCAATGACATTAATGGTAGGGGCATCCCTTTTTCTTCTTCTTGGATACTTGAAGCATTTCTCCTTAATCAACTTATTGTAAATGGGAACATCTTTGATTGCCTGGAGAAGGGGTATCTTTACACATAGATATTTCAATTCTCCCAAAAGTTCATTTTCTTATAGGGTAAGCTGGAGTGGTTGGGTTAATCTCTCAGGAAAGGGTGGTTTTACTTTAAGGTTGCTTTCCTCTCTTTCCTCCTCAACCTCCCTATGTGGAGAGGGAGGTTGGTTATCAGGGAGAATTCTCCCATATCTTAGGTTGATCTCCTGGATTTCTATAGCATGAGCTGGGTATGATGTCTCTCCATTGTATGCTTGTTGGGCTTGCCTATTGTTTGGGTTCAGATTTGGCTGGGCAGTCATTTGGGGTTGCTTGGGTGGAGCAGAGTGCAGGAGTTGTGGTTGGGTAGGTGGTGGAGGCAATAGATCTGGAACATTGTTGAATTGGGGCCTCCACCCCTGGAGTGGGGTATTCCTCTGATGTGTGGCTGAACATAAGGTTGAAATGACTGGTTGGTTCGTTGGGAATGATACTGAGGTAGACCAAGAAGGATGAGAAGGAGGTCCCCAAGAAGTTATAGTTGTGGTTTTGTTGGGGTTGTAATATGCATGGGATGACCCTTGCATACCCTACTGGTATGGTCTAAGCCTAGGAGGTCTCCTTTGGTTGATGTAGAAAAGTTTCTCAGTGACCCCTTCAGCTCCTTGATATACAACTTTGAGTCCAGGTAAAGAAGGTCACTTGTCTATGGAATGGTTTTCTTCACAAACTGCGCAAATCTTAATACAGTTCAATGGATATTCATTCCTAGGATGCCTCCTAGTGCATCTAGGACAAAAGATGGCCAGGGCTCTTTTCGCTTCCTCTTGCTTCCTTTTAATTTTCATGATATCCAATTACAAGGCAAGGGTTTTCAACATGTCAATTTTGAAATCTTCCAGCATATTTCCAATTTCACCCTTGATGGATAAGTTGGAGGATGATGTATTGGCCATAGGTTGACTACCCCTACCCTTTTTCCTGACTGCCCTAGAATGGTTTCTAAATATAGTCTTGATATCCTCATAGGGTAATTGGTAGATATCCCCTCCTACTATCATATGTAAGGTATCCAAAAGATCCTCCCTTACTCCTCTAAGTAGGACCAACTTTAGTGACTCAGGTTCAAGTGTACACTTGGCCCTTTAGTAACTGAGTTAGAATCTTTCTTCATAGTCCTCTAAGTATTCATCCTGGACTTTAGTCATCCTAAAAATCTCTTCTTTAGTATCCTTTGACCTACAGTAGTCCCTATATTTGTTGTTAAAATTTTGCTACATCTGAGCCCAAGCTATGATGCTATCTCCAGGTAAACCCATGAACCAGCAATGTTACATCCTTGAGGGTACATGGAAACACTTTTAACTTTTTCTCATCATCTGTATAGTCATAGGTTCGGCATATAACAACAAACTCAAATAGGAAAGTGTCAGGGTCCTCAGTTGTCAGGCCATGGAAATGAGGTAGAGTAGAGGGGCTTATATTCTTCATTTTAGTGTCCCCATTAGTCTCCTTGATGGGGAAGGCACTCTCAATTCTCTCTCTATTTGCTCTGTCATGTTGGTTTTCAGCCATTAGTTCAGTAGGAAAGGGTTCTTCCTCTTCTTCTTCCCTTGTAGGTTCTTCAAATATGTAAGGTTGATCACCTAAAGGTTCTTCCACTTCACAGTCACCAAAGAAGCGAGAAGGTTGACTGTTGAATGTAGTGGGGGTATTTGTCAAGAATTTCCCTAAATTGTCACTATTCCTACGAGGCATGAAAGGAAATGTTTTTGGGTTGGTTTTTGTAAGATTTTATTTAAAGCTATAAAGTAATTGTAGAATAGAAAGGAAAGCAGATAATGACAAATGAAGGAAAGGAAGCTACTAGATTACTTTTGCAAAAATAAACTAATGGAATAAAATTGAAGATAAGAAGTAGAATAAAAGAAAGTTGGAGACTCGAAATAGAAGAAAATAGTAATCACATTCTACTTAGACACCTCCCCAGAAACGGTGCCAAAAAGTGATGAGCCTAGGTATTGCAACAAGAATGCTGCAACTCCCAGGGCTACCAGCTTTACTTATCAACCCGTGGTTCGTACAAACTTGGAGGTAACAGTGCTATATGCACAAATAGAAGTGAAGGTCCTACTTGTTGTCATTATTTATCTAGCAAGAGACCCCAGGGGTTCCAAGCCAGACTTCTATAGGGTCAGAAGAAGCTTAATTCTTTGATGGAATAAGAGAAAACCTATTCTAAGAGAGAGCTAATCTATTGTAGTAATGAAGAAAACAACATGTAATGATAAACCACACCATAACCTAATTAACCAATAAAATAGTTATGCTAAGCAGAATTGCTAAAACAATCACCAACCTAATGTTGCTATCAAAGTTGCAAAAGGTAAAGAGCATTAAACTACACTAAGGTGTAAGCAAAGAAACTTAAGCTAAATCAGTTTTCAAGCAGAAGAGCAATCAAAGGTCGAAATCAATGAAAGGAGGACTTAAGGACGCAGTAGTGCATAGGGACCGTTAGATTGATCAATGAGCAGAAGATGGATGGTGGAGATCTTATCACGGGGGCTTAAGCGAATAAATAGATGAATAGGGTTAATGAAGCATATGAATGACAAAGATCTTATTGCAAAGAATTAAGTCAAGAGATGGGCAAACAAGGTAACGAAGCAGATGAACAGCGGATATTGTATCGCGATGGATTAAGTGAAGAGATGGGCAGACAAGGTAACGAAGCATATGAACGGCAGAGATCTTATCGCGAAGGCTTAAGTGACTAGATGGATGAACAGGATGAATTGTTGAGGCCTTATCATGGAGGTTAATTCAAGAGATGGATAGTCAGGGTAATGAAGCGATGAATAGCTGAGATCTTATCACGCAGATTAAGTCAAGAAATGGACGGAAATATTAACCAGAGGATGGATGGCGAATATTGTATCGCAGGGAAAATAGACGTGCAGAAATGATGGAGCGGGTTTCTAAGGCGGTAAGTAGGTTCTCGCGCGCCCTCAAGGCCGTAAGTGGAATTCTAAAATTTCACGCAATTATCCTTACTGTGTGACACGTAGCACGAGAAAACCACTTTTCTTGAATGCTCTCAGGCAGATAACAGTCGTGCAATAATCCGCGCGAGATTGTGCGATAGCCGTTGGATCAGGCAGGGCTGATCAACGGTGGAGATTGGCCAAGCTAGCTGGCGATCGGGTGACACAATAGCCGTCAGATCAGGAGAGGCAGATCGATGGTGGGGGTTTAAACTGCATAAAGTGTTGAGGTGATGCAATAGTCGTCGGATCAAGAGACAAATCGACGGTGGAGATTAAATCGCATAAAGTAAGTGGAAGACTTCACATGAGGCAGCAGTTGGAGAAAATAATGAATCGGACGGTGATTGTGAAGGTTTGTTGTGGATTAGATGGCGAGGAAGTGATGCATGAAGAACATGTTGAAGGAGGTTTCAAAGGAAATGACAGAAAAAACAGTGAGGGTGAACAAATAACTGCATCAAACAACAAACTCCATAGCTCATGCGAGCACCAGAAACCTGTGTTTTTGGGGTTGTTGAAGGGTCTCTTCCTCAAGTCATGGTCCCAAAGGGAAGAGATGAGGGTGAGACACCTGTGCACAACTTTATGGTGATCTTTTCCCCTATCTAACCTGTAAACTGAAAGAAGGCACAAATGGAAGTAAACTACAGTAAATGCAGCTACTGAAGCAAATGAACAGAGAAAACATGAATAATCTACGTTGTATTGTTGTAATGAAAATGAAGCTACCTAAGCAAATAAAACAGAAAACCATGAATCTATGCTACTTAAGCAAATGAATAGAAAACATGAGTCTATGCTAGCATAACAGTACAATAAAGAGGAGCTTTGGCTGCTCGGGTCGGGCCCTAACCCAAGAGTTTCAACCCTCTGAGTTAACTCACAGCTGGCTTAAAATAGAACTCATTCTCATTATGAAAACCATGGATTACAGAACAAATTGTCACAATCCTTGCAACTCATAAATAAAGTAGAGTTTTTACAATAGAAGTCTAAATCCTACTGAGGTCCTAAGCCTCTCTACTTATGCATCTGAAGTCCTTAACGACTTCCTTCCAATTAGGGAGGCTTGGCTCCCAACTCAAGAAAAATTGTTTTCTGTTCTTTTCACTTGCTCGTGTTAGGATATTTCGACACATAGGAAATAGTTAAGTGTAACTTGGTCTAGAGTAGAGTTAGGTAAAGTGTGTTTCTTTATTATGTACTTTTGTAACTTACAATCTGACGGTCACGATATGTTCTAGACATGAATTTATTCGATGGTTCATTCTCTCCTCAGTATTACCGATGCTTGATCCATGGCTTAACACCCAATTGGTCCATGATCTCTATTTAAAGAACATGGAGGGTCATTTGTAGGTTAACCGTTCATGAGAGAAGCTTATGTAAAGTTTCATTCTTTTATTAATAAATTGTCTAAAGTGGCTGCGTTGGCTCAGGTCATGGATTGTTTCCCTCTTTGAGGGTTTTAACCACGTCAAGAATATTGGTGTTTTGTTCTGTGATCTGTTTGTGAGCGGTGTCCTTTGGTGTTCTGTCTGAGGAACTTACCCTGTAAATTCCTACAACTCGGTTGTTTTGTAGTCCCATGATTTGGTTGTTTGCAATCCGAGCTGATGGAGCAATATTCAAATGGAGGGGTAGTAAATGAGGAGGATTTACCTCCTATAATTTACTCTCCCTTGTCCCATTCGAGTCTTTACCAAGGTCTTTGCCTAAATTCCTTGCTTTTATCCTCTATTCCTACATTTTTCCTTGCTTTTATCCCTTATTCCTACATTACATGCACATTAGACCACAAAGAAAAATATCCAACTCAACTCATCTCATAAGCAAAATATAATCAAAATTATGCAATAAGTTGTGAGAATAGTTGGTTTGACTAAGCTAGAAGGTGAATTAAGGCCAATTAAGACCCATATAATTACCCAATGATGAGGCTCACCAATTGTATGAATCTTATTGAAGTGTGTTGTTGGCTTAACTCATCACTTTGGATTGTCGACTATTTTTCTTTCCAGTTTGTGATGTCATTCATCTCGTGTGTTCCTTTCAGGTTGCATAGTATTACAGGCTTCTAAGGGATACACTTATTTTCCTCTTCCGTATGTTAGAACCTCCCAATGCATCTCTCATGACTTGCTACAAGGTCACACACTTGCTTCCAACAAGGATATCTTGCTTATCTCTATGTGCTAACGCAGTCAAGGCATAGCTTTACTACCCACTACTTGGACTACTCCTCCAAACAATCTGAGGTCTAATTGGGACTTCTTACCAGGGCAATCCCCTGACATGTTGGCGGGTCTAGAAACATAAACACGTTTTCAGATGGAATCAAATGCACATTGTGAGTGTGCCCTGGAACAATGAGTTGGTAACTGTCCATTGAGAGGATAAGTGGCGCTGGATTATAGTGTTGGACATTGGATGCAGATTCGACCTTGCAGTGGATTCTGTACTTCCTGGGAAGGAGATGAATCCTGGAATTACTTTGATGGTGGAAGTGTGAGCCTCTGGATTCCCTTTTTGCAGATGCAGGCATCGTATCCTTTTATTTGTTGGTTGAGAAAATGTGCATATGTTTATATGTGTGTATTATTGCAAATATTGTATCGAGTTGGACTTATGAAGCTGCTCAATAGACGTTATGAGCATTTTTTGGGTGAAGCAAATGTGTATGTGTGTATATGTGGTTATTATTGTAAATATTGTAATGATTTGTGTTATAAATCTCTAATGAACAGTATGTTTGTCATGTTTTAGCAGATGGTCATTGTGAATACCACAACAAGCTATGTTGTAAAGCTCCATGGGTAGTATGTTTTGTTTTCAGCAGTCTTTCTGGTTATAGGTGTCATTGAACACCAAGGATGGTGTTCCCCCACAGGGGACGATTATGTAACAACACTAGTTAAAAAAATCCATGTAAATATAAAAATATAAGACCAACATCATGGGACATGTATTCCAAGATGAATAATTGGCAAAAATACTAGTGGGGTGTCGCTTCGGTTTATTATGGCTAAGGAAATTGGCAAAGGCTTTGGAAAGACATGAGGCATTTATTGACATTTTATTTATGAAAATAAAGGAAATTACGAGAAAAGGAAGGTGAAAGGTCACAAATTGCATGTGATGAGGAAATTGGAGGAAAATAATGGAAAATGAAGAAAATAGAGGCCTCATTGATAAAAATGCTTCAAAGGATCAGTTGGTAAGCTTTTACTCAAGCTTGGTCAGTGTGAGCCTTTTGTGAGTTCAGTTTTTGACCTCTCATTTTATTCTCTCTCATACTCTTGGACACTTAGAGTTTCCTTGGAGCACTCTTGGAGAGTGTGCCATACTTATATTCTTGGAGAAAGAAGGCAAAGGAAGAGGAGGAAAGTGCGAGAGGACATCGAAATCAGCAGCTACAACAGGGTTTTCTTGTAGACACTGAGTTGCATGTATGTTTTCCTCACTAGTTTGACATGCATGGCACATGCATGTGGTTTATTGGTCATGATATGTCATTGGCATGGAGGATTGCCTGGATTGACAGTGGATTTTCCTAACCTTGCCATTTCCTAGATAACCAAGGTGTTGTGGGTTCATTTCTTTGTTTTTCTAGTTGGTTCTCATGTTTCATTTAGCTTGGGTTGAGTTACTAGTTCCTAGAAGCCTTGGTTGGACAAACGCTCTGGAAGCCTTGAGTTACTAGTCCTAGAAGCCTTGGTTGGACAAATGCTCTGGAAGCCCTTGGTGGGTTGAGTTACAAGTCCTGGAAGCTCTGGTTGGACAAACGGTTTGGAAGCCCGACATCAGCTATGGGTTTAGTTACTGGTCCTGGAAGCCTTAGTTGGAACAAACACTCTGGAGCCCTAGAAGGCTTGGGTAGAGACCAATTTGATGATGGTTTGTGATGTCCAACCATGAAGTGGAATCATTGTTTGATGGGTTGAGGTGGTTCGGCCTCTAGAAGCCCTAGTTAAATTTTGATGGATTGTTCCATGAGATCCCACATTCATGCTTGGAATATGGCACGAGCGTGACTAGCTAAAGAGAGATTTGGCTCAACCATATCTACAATCGAGTGGTTCGTGGAAGTACAAAACCTGGTTAGCCTTTGCATCATTAATAATAGGTTATTTCTTCGTGTTAATTCATGAGTATTATAATGGTTTATATGTGGATTATATGGTTGTTGTTTCCTTAGCATTTCTATTGTTATTATACTAGTTATGAATATGAATTATGAAAATGGCTATATATGGCTCTCATCATGTTTTTACTTGTAAATGAATGAACAATGTATCTATGTCCTAATAGATGATAATGCAGTTAATGTGATAAGGAAACAATCCCTCATAGCAAATCTCATATAAGTATGATACCCCTATGCTCAACTCTGTTGTTAAGACCTGTAGATTTCATATATGTGATATGTTTGATGAAATGCATGTCATGGCTAGTAAGAGTCCAGTCTAGTCCTTGTTGATGTTTTTGCATATGTATCTTTGTTCCGCTATGAAATTTCATTTATAAAGGTGACATTGAGTTTTGGGCAATGACCTAAGCTCTGGCCCTGAAAAAGTGGCACAAATCTCAGAGTCGCAAGCACAGCACTGGAGAAAAAAGTCCCTAGAAGCTCCCTTGCCCTTGTTGTGGGAGCTTCTGGAGCCTCCCAGATGCACCCTTGTCCATATCAAGGGAGCGTCTAGAAGTTTGATGCACAAAAACTTCAGTTGGTCTCAAGGGCAGGTTACCTGAGTGGTTGGGATGGCTCCTGGGAGTTTTTTTGTTGATGTGGAAGGTGTATGTGGCATGTTTCCATCGATTCCACTTCCTTAAGGTGACATAGGAGGTTGAATCCCATCATAGTGGCCTCTCATCGCATATTTACCTCGATCGGGTGGTTACTTAGGTAGACGTGGGATAGGTTGTTACATTAACCAGATGTTAAATCCATGTAGATCGCTAAACTTCCATCTGGGTTGTGTTTGTCTTTACGAGGGAAACTATTGCACATTTATCATGGTGTAGGAGGAGAAGAAGACTTAGGTTTTGCAACAACAAACTTACGTATAACACATTTTAAGACCTCTGCGAAGACAAACAATATATGGAGAAAGAAATAAAAAGAAACCAGTATTTAAAGAATGAAATAAAATCACACCTTCCAATTACATATATATTGGCTTCGCTAATTAAGAGGACCATTTGTATTCCTAGTGTTGCCTTTGTTTCTAGAGGAATAATCCATGGAAAATTTTAGATTCTGTGATTATACTATTGTATGGAAATTTGATTTATATATGAGTTGAAAGGAAAGTACACTTTGGACAAATTATTGATACGTGGACAAGCTATGTACTGGTATTAACCTATAAAAATTTGGAATGTGCCAGCCACTTTACAACATCATCAAACAACCCAATTTTCTTCAAATTGACTAAGTGCAAAGGAATTTTGTGCACAATTTTGTCCCAAAAAGCATCTTCATTGAATGATTTATTTGGCTTAACACAATTTATGCTATTGAGCTTTATAGTTGGGATGTTGTTTTTCTTCTCACCAATCCTCAACTAGTTCTGCTTCTTTGGTCTATTTCAAGGCTTTCAATGGGTGGATTCCCTGATGGTATAACTAATATCAACCTCAAGAATAATTATGATACGTTGGATGTTGTGTGTATTGACATATTGAGCTTGTTGATGAAATAAGTGCTCTATATAACTTGGTTGTAAGACCCATTTCCTATAGGGCCCCTTCAAGCTAGACTATTACACTAGATTTGTTTGATATTGGAATTGGTTACACTAGATTTGTTTGATATTGGAATTGGTTTTGATTATTTACCAACCTAGATCCATTTTAAATCTAGCTCTATCAAGTGCCAAGAGATGAAATCTCAACATTTCCTCAAGTTTTGCACTCCAGAGATTTGCACTCAAAAAGAGGTTTTCACCTCGAGAGATGACATTTCCTAAAGTTTTGCACTCCAAAGATTTGCACTCAAAAAGAGGTTTTCACCTGGAGAGATTTGATCCTCTCAACACTTATAAATCCATGTTTAAGATGGATCTAGGTTGGTTTCAATTATCTAAAATAACGTAAGTTTGTTTTACATTTAAATTATTCTTCATTAATTTTCCTCTTTTCTTAAAATGAATTATAGTTTACAAATTTGAATAATTTGAGTTTAATTAAATTATGCACCCATATTAAACACTCATATTTATAACAATGATCTTAATTTTTATATCTCTTAAATATTTATTATTTCTTACTTTGATAGAAAAAATCTCACACAAATACATTTTAACAATAACATCTATTTACACAATTTATTGAAGCATTGTTTTCCTTTTAAAATATTATTATCATTAAACATTTGCTTTTAACTTAGACAAAAACATTTATAATTTACATAATTCATATATATGAGATACCAATTAATTTTTACTTGGATACATTTTATTTTACCTCACACGAGAGCATTTTAACTATCATATCAAATAACATGATTTATATTTCAGAAATACTAATTGATTTTACTTTAAGAAAATTTAATTCACATAAAAATATTTTTAACTATCATATTAATTTGATTAATTTATATATACATATATATTACTAATTACTTTTCACTTTGATAAAACTTATCTCACACAAACACATTTAACCATGATGTCAATTTACTTAATGTTTGTAGGCAATATTTTAGTTTTGTAACTATTCCAATTTCATGCAACATTTGATTGTGATTTCAGGTTTTGGCAAATGACCTTATATGATTTTTTATATTATAGATAAAATCAAATCTAATGTTTTTGAAAAAAATGAATGCGGTGTCGACAAGTTTTATAGCTGGAATGAGGTGTTGACAAGTTTATTAAATGTTCTATATATATATTTAAATTTGTAAATTTGTTTAAAGTACCTTACAGGATAACATCTCCTCCGGAGGCAATAAGCTTTTCCAGATTTATCCATCATGCGAGAATAATAAGAAAACAAAACACAATTAAGGCCCTTCATATTTGTTGAGAGTTGGTTTTGTGTTCAAAGTCCAGTGCGTAGGGAAATTATTTGTCATGATAAAAATATGCTTCCATTATGAAGTTAAGCAAAGCACAATAGGAATTTTCTGATGCCTCTCCACAATGCTTGTAGAGACATCTAAACATCATCTTTGCCAAAACTCACCAAGAAAAAACATCATCATTGCGGCATCAAGTCTGTCATACATTAGGCATCATTAGGCTTACATCCATTACTACAATAGTTCTTGAGCACCTGCTACTGCATTAAAACTGGGTTATCCCTTGCACACAAACACCATAGGAAAGGGTGATTTTTCTACGTAAATCATAAAATAAAATCCTGGTCTCATAATCCTCGATGGGCATGCAAGACCAGCGACAGAGTTGATGCTGAATGCTGCAACCTAATTAGAATTTGAATCCACAGAAACTTAAAATCGAGGCCGAATTGATCTGACAAATTGATGACGTAATGGGTTATCAGACCGTTGGTTAATCAGTTCTATTATCACTAACATTCGATGGTATAGATGCTGCACACTGTTAATCAGGAAGCAGTTTTCCAGTCTACTTTGATCGACTCAGGAATAGAAGATACAATGTCTTGACCTTGTATACCTATAGCTAATGAGTGGAGTCCATCTCCCCAGGTGCAGACGATATTGTCTACACTGTGTTCCTGCAGCAGGTTCCTTAAAACTTGGCTTACCCAAGTTGTTACTGCTACATAAACTGAGTGAAATCCAATTAGTATGTACATCATCACATGTGATTACAGGTCTCCATAATCAGTTTGAACATATGCTTGTGCAGGCTGTGCTTGAACATGGAAGAAGTGTATAGGGCCATCTTTCAAATCACCATTCCATTATGTACTTAAGGAACACAGGGAAGAATCTAACGAACGGCTGTTGTCAGGGATTGTTGGTCCCACCCTTGTGTTCTCCTACAGCTGCGAAGCCAATAAACCATACATATTGACAAGAGTCAGAAGTACCACATATGCACACTGAGGTACCTGAAACATCTGGATTTGTACCAAAGAAATGAAATGCTACATTCTGAGGGCACGGGTACCAATTTGACAAATTGAACTCACCACCATTAGCACCAATATAACCAAGTGGAGCGTTGATGCTATGCTGGAGCAAAATCACTTCAGAAAAGGATCCAATAAGTGTGGATGAATGAAGGTTTAGGTAATACCAAAGCAATCAAACTGTGATTCCTCCTGCAAACCTTCATAGGAATTCAATGGTACTCTACACCTTGACACAAAGTATCCGAAATAGCAAAAACTGAAACAATAGATTAACCAATGTTTACATCATTTGCATTCTCTTCCTCTGAATCACTTAGAACTATTAGTTCAGAGTCCTTTTGGAGTTCAGAACAAACATGCTTGGAAATTCTCTGTAAAGTCTGATTACATCCCAAGAATGAAGAGTCAAAACCTGGCATCATTATTTGTTGAAAAGTCGAGGTTCTCACTTCCACTTTCTTCCTGATTGATACTTGGATCTTCATCATCTCCATTTGTATCATTTGCACTGTAGTTGATGGCTGGCACAGTTTTTATATTCCCTGACAGGGTCCTCACTTCCTTCTTGATTAATACTTGGATCTTCATCATCTCCATTTGTATCAGTCGCACTGTAGCTGATGGCTCGCACGATTTTTATATTCCCCTTCTTCCATCCATGGCATAGTATTTGCAGTAGATGATAAGATAGCACCACCTAATCCCAAATAACTATCTCAATTCGTCTTTATTTGTATTTTTAAAGGAAACTGACTTTCAAATATACCCTCGCATTTAACCTGGTTCAAGTTTCCCTGTTGATGTGTAATTTTTCCAATTGAAATAATGATTGATCTATCTGGCCGATGCCAATGCTCATGGAGCCTGGCATAACCTTCGAGCTTTGGATACCATCTCAATTCTTCTTTATTCCAATTTTTAAAGGCAATACTCTCACATTTAACTTGGTTCAAGTTTCCCTGTTGATGTGTAATTTTTCCAATTGAAATAATCATTGATCTATCTGGCTGATGCCAATGCTCACGGAGACTGGCATAACCTTCAACCTTTGGATACCAAGAAGCATCTGGTTTCACCTCAACTTCAGTTACGTCCTTAGAGTAGTTTTTCATCTGCCATATTAGATAATCATAAAGTTTTGACATGTTAGGAATTAGCATAAATTTGATGTTCCCTTTATCATCCTGTTCCCATCAAAAGATTGCAACAAATTACTTACAAAATTAATGATGCTATCCATTGAATAATTCTCCTTGCACATAGGACACTTCCACTGCATGCGCAAATAAAGAAACTTTCATTTCTTATTTAAAAGAAAATGAAAATTTAAATAGCAAATAGTTGGAGAAATGGTTAAAGAAAGTGTGAATATTTCATGCCAGTGAATTTTCTAGCATGTTGGTCATACAAAAGATTCTAGTTCAAAACAACCCAAATGAATACAAGGTTTGAATTTACCAGAAGATTTTCTACAGGTTAGACCTGTCTGGAAAAACCCCAATACATCAAAATCATGTTCAGATTCCAGAATACTCTAGAGAATCTTCTATAAATTGCCAAACAGAAGAAAATAATAACACAACAGCAATTTGGTCTATAAATAAATGGTTTTGACTAAATCATGATTCACAGACATCAGGAGTGTTTCCTAAAATTTCAGAATTCCACAGAATAAGCTTTTAAGGAAAGTTTAAAATAAGACATACACAACAGTCAAACAGTCAAGCAGTCAAAGATATGTCTGAACAAATAACACGAATAAGCTTTAAAGCATCAAAATGTTCAAGAAAATAGAGATCAAAATCATGTTTCGACAAATCACTGAAGTTAGAAAAGAAAAGTGCAAACTAGTTTATACTTTAATGATCTTTGAACAGTTTGTTCTATAATATATCAGTGTTAGATAGGGATGCACTTCTCAAAACTTAATTTGACATGCTCTTCAACAGCAATGCATTTTAATCCTTCGGATAATTCTCAAAATACATTGTAATGCTAAATAAAAAAGATAAATTATAAAAGTCAAAAGGCAGGCATAAAAACACTTGTAATAAGGATAAGAAACACAAGTTTACAAACCCTAATAAGAACAAAAGTGATGGTATATTGCCAAAGGACATATCCAATTGCAAAGTTGTAGGGAATGATGATCACGGAGGCAAACAGATTGGTCAATTCTCGAAAAGTTATCAAACGTCATTTGAGGGGAATTAAATGCCCTCAAATATTCACCTTCAATGCCACCTCAGGGGGATAGTGGACACAGCTTACCCTATCCATAAAAGGAATGCCGGGAGACTCACCATTTCTTCGATGATAAGTTAAGGGGGTTTAAGTAGCTACTTCCAAGTTCCATGGTCAAGTTCTGTTGGGGTCACTAGAAGAGAATCCAGATTTTCATTATGAATTTTTCTCTTCAAAGAAAGGTGAAGTTTAATCTTTAAAGTTTAAACCCACCAAGAGGTTGACTAATATACTCTCGGGCAACGACACCAAAGGCATTGCCTCAAAATCTAGCAAGCCTTGTGAGGGGGGCTCACAAGGCAAAAACTAGACCAAGGGACAACAATGAGGTGTGGCCCACTGTCACCATAGCCACTAC
>APFE030581679.1:4705-82977 GCA_000404065.3 Pinus taeda
CATTTCTTGTAGCAACTTATTGATATTTATCTTCAATTCTTCCATCTTATCATCCATGCCATCCATTTTAGCGTCCATGCCATTCATCTTAGCTTCCATGCCATCCATCTTAGCTTCTACGCCTTTCTTTGAACAATCCATCTTAGCTTCTACACCTTTATTTAAACCATCCATCTTAGCTTCTACATATTTCTTTAAACCACCCATCTTAGATTCTATTGCTTTTTGTGCAAGTGACACTTGTTGCACTTGGTCTCATAATTTTGATATATCATGTTGCATTTCTTCCTCTTCTTCATGAGTCATGCTAGAGCTTTCAGGTTGCTTACTAGGTGTTTTCATTTTCTTTCCTAGGGGCATCAATTACTGATAATAATGCTTTACTATGCCCTTTGAATTCCTTCAAACTAATTTTTCAAACCAAGCTTATGCAAAAATTTAAAAAAAACTACACACCTTTTTTCACTTTGTAGGAGCTTGATATTGAATTTGATGTATCTCTATAATTTTGGATCATCCAGTTCTGAAATTGTGATCCCCTCCTTCCAATGCCACCAGTCTGATCCAAATTGGATTCTCCAAGAAAGAGTTATGCACAATCTCCCAATATGACCTGATTATAGACCTTTTCAGAAGAGAGAACTTGTATGAAGTGCCACGTATCATTGTTTCAACCTTTGCCATCGAAAAATATACACAAGAAACTAAAGTCCGTCCTCTTTTTGTACCTTCTTACAAAATTTCAATTCGATGCTTAGAGAGAAAGTTATGACGATTTTCCCTAGGTCACCTGTTTGGAATGTAATTTAGGAGTCTGCAAAAAGACCAAAGTCCTTAGATCATATCTCCGCACATATAGCGCGAAAAGCTCTGAAATTCGGACCCGAGGTTTAGTGCGATTTCATCTCAAATGGGCTTTTTGTTTCACTTCTCAAACGTCGCAGGAAAAAAAAAAAAAAAAATTATAGCGAAAATTCCACGATGACCTATTTGGAGCAGCAAAACCCTAGAATCCAAAGCTTATGCAAAAATTTAAAAAAAACTACACACCTTTTTTCACTTTGTAGGAGCTTGAAATTGAATTTGATGTATCTCTGTAATTTCAGATCATCCAGTTCTGAAATTGCGATCTATAGTATCCCTCTGCGTCCTCTTTCCAATGCCACCAGTCTGATCCAAATTGGATTCTCCAAGAAAGAGTTATGTACAATCTCCCAATATGACCTGATTATAGACCTTTTCAGAAGAGCGAACTTGTATGAAGTGCCACGTGTCATTGTTTCAACCTTTGCCACTGAAAAATATACACAAGAAACTACAGTCCCTCCTCTTTCTGTACCTTCTTACAAAATTTCAATCTGATGCTCAGAGAGAAAGTTATGATGATTTTCCCCAGGTCACCTGTTTGGAATGTAATTCAGGAGTCTGCAAAAAGACCAACTTCCTCAGATCATATCTTCGCACATATAGCACCCAAAGCTCTGAAATTTGGACCCGAGGTTCAGTGCGATTTCGTCTCAAATGGGTTTTTTGTTTCGCTTCTAAAACATCGCAGAAAAAAACTTATAGCGAAAATTCCACGATGACCTATTTGGAGCAGCGAAACCCTAGAATCCAAAGCTCTGATACCAAATGTTATGAAATCAGCTCACAAAAAGATAGAAAAGAGAGATCAACGCCTTAGAATTCAGCCTCTTCGAGGGGGCAACATCCTTTACATTACACAAATAAACAATTCTTGGATGATTCAAATGACAAAACCTCCTTTCTATATAGGGGAGTCTAAGGAGTCATAATATAACCCAGTCGACCTAACAATAATAATATAAAGCCACAAAAATAACAATAGAGGGATTCTATGGGCACAGTAATAAAAATATAGGGACAATAAGGGCACAACAATATTAATAAGGGATACAACTACAATAGTAATGGGGTAATCACTAGTATTATAGGGACCTAACATCCACGAAGAACATCACCCCGAGAACTCTTTTTCGAACTGGAAGCGAGTCACAAGTGCTTTCTGCAGTTATACATTCGATGCGGGAAGCAATATGCAGGAGTAGCTTAAGACACTGACGATGGTAAAGAGGTTGCATCTAATGAGCCATCAAGCTCTAGGAATGTGGTGAATGTGTATCAGTACTCGCAAATGATGTCAAAGACGAACACTGAGAAGCAGCCCCGAAAGCAAACTGACCATTACAATCTCATAAATTACAATCTCATAAGTAAAGGGGCTCCCCCTACACTTGGGGAGATGCAAGAAAAGATCAGATTGTTCATAAGGAAGGTCGATCCACCGGCTACGCCAAAGCAGAACACACAAAGCAAGTCCGAGAAGACAGCGGCAGACAAAGGGACATCCATGAGAAACAAGCTGCAAAACACTCCGTCGGACAACACGAACACCTGTACACCTTAGTAATCCTACCACCTCTGGACTACAACATTGTTGATGACATGAAGAAAACTCGAGCAAAAATCAATTTTTTTGAGTTGGCTAAGATCCAGAGTTAGTGATATATCGTGTTGTGCGCATTGGGACAGACAATGCAGCCTCTACTAGCAAGGGAGCAAGCACACCTCCTGAATCACTTTCCACTGTGCTCAATACACTCTAGATGGAAGAAGCAAACTCAAGTTTCCCTCTATTCCTGCTATATTTTGAAAATTTCAACTACAATGTTCACAACTGTTTGGTTGATTCCGGCGTGGCAGCCAATGTCATGCTGCTCTCTATTGCAAAAAATATCAATGAACAATGGAACAACACATCCGCATGAATCATCCAACTTGATCGAACATCGGTACCAGCCATTAGTGAACTAAGAGATGTGATCATCCGATTATCTCGTGACGGTCGAGTCCACCAATGCATTAACATAGTGGTTGTGGACATACTGGAAGCATATGGTCTGCTACTCAGTAGAGACTGATCGAGCAAGCCAGATAGATATTTTGCTACAGAATGGTCTCACATGTGGCTTCCATATAAGGGAAAGTGCAAACAAATCCGGGTAGTGTCCGAGAGGTACATGAAACATAATTTCACTCCCCTCAATGGTGAGAATGAATCATTTTCCTTCGTAAAACTCATGTTTGGCAACTGCCTCCTTGAGACAACATTTGGGTGTTATCCTGCACGACTAGCTCCAACCCCACTACATAATCAGTTGGGACTCCTTTGTTGCCCAACTGATGGTAATGAAACTTGTACAACACATTGTACCAATAGTAGCAGTAGTAGCAACAACAATAGTAGTAGTAGTAGTAGCAAACCAAGTGGTTCGTGTACAAATGAGTTGTGGACCATGTACTTTGACGGATCAAAGACACAGAACAACACAGGAGCCGAGTGTGTTTTGATCGACCCTTACAACAAGAAGCATTTGGTTTCAAGTCGCTTGGAGTTCGAGTACACGAACAATGTAGTAGAGTATGAAGCATTCGTGTTAGGCTTACAGAAAGCCATCAGCCTCAACGTGGTCATGCTCAAAGTGGTAGGTGATTCAGAGATAGTGGTGCAACGGGTACGTAACACTATTCACTATTTATCACCGCATCTTAAAAGTTACCAACAAGAGGTATGGCGACTAATCTCAAACTTCCAAGCATTTAATATCATTGTTGTACCACATACACGTAATGTAGCTGCTAATGCACTGGCAAATGCAGCTTCCAGAATGTCACCGATTAGGGATAGATTTACTATTGAAATTTTGTACAAACCATCCATCCCGGAAAACATAACTAACTTAAGTGTGTTTAATGATGATCAACAGATACTACATTTCATGGCCAACGCTGACGTCTTCAAAGATGCAGTAATAGATGATGATGAGCGTGAGCGCTCTCTGCAAGCAGAAGCTAGTAACAAGAAAGTCCACCTTATCACAAAAGGTGTGGCAACATTGGAAAAGCTTTATGACTTGCAAGAACATTTTCAAGGGCCAAGGAACTGCAAGACCCACAGTTCCACCATGAGGCACAAACTGATAAACCTGGGAACATAATAAGATCTTAAGTTTGTCAATCTTATCACATGTTGTACACAGCAAGAGTGAGTGGCAAGCCTTTATCTGCTTGTTCAAACAGCATTGAGATGTGTTCGCATGGACGTATGATGATTTGAAAACTTATGACACACAGATCATCCAACATATCATCCCAATCAAAGAAGGATTCAAGCCATATCAACAGAAGATGAGGAAAGTACACACGTCACTTGAACCCCTCATACAAAAAGAGCTTACCAAGTTGTTGGATGCACGGATCATATACAAAGTTCACCATTCCACATGGGTCTCCAACCTTGTTCCTGTATGTAAAAAGTCTAGGGAAATCCATTTGTGTGTCAATTTCCGAAACGTAAACCGCGCCTCGGAAAAAGACAACTACCTCGTTCCGTCTATGGACCATATTTTGTAAATAGTATCTAGGGCACAAATGTTTTCTCTTCTTGATGGTTTCTCAGGATATAATCAGGTTCTGGTAGCAGAACCTGACAGACTCAAAACTACTTTCCGTACCAAGTGGGGTACATTCGCTTAGAGACGAATGTTGTTTGGGCTTGTTAACATAAGCGCAACATTTCAACGTGCCATGGGCATCACTTTTCATAGACTCATTAGACAGATCATGGTAGTATACCTCGATGATGTGACTGTGTTCTCAAGAAGACGAGAAGACCACGTACACCATCTAAAGAAAATCTTTGAGCGATGCCAGAGATACGAAATTTCCTTGAATCCTAAAAAGAGCGTATTCACAGTGTTGGAGGGGAACCTCCTCGGACACATTGTTGCCAAAAGTGGGATCAAGGTGGATCTAGACCAGGTACAAACCATTACACAGATCCCTTACCTAGTCAACAAGAAAGCCATATAATCCTTCTTGGGCAAGATAAACTTCCTCCGGAAGTTCATCTTGGATTATGCGCAGATAGTTAAGCCCATGCAGGACATGATCAAGAAAGATGTAGTCTACGGTTGGGGTAAGAAGGAAAAGTATGCATTCGCCTAGATCAAGCAGGCCATTTCAGAAGCGCCTGCACTCTACAAGCCATATTTCAAGAGAGATTTCCTGTTGTACACGTTCGCTACCGAAAATTCACTAACTACAGTACTCACTCAGAAGGATGAAGCTAATGATGAACGTCCCATCTCCTTCATGAGTGCAAGCATGCAAGGAACATAGCTCAACTAACTCACCATTGACAATCAAGCTTATGCAGTTTACAACACGGTGAAACATTTCAGGCCCTACTTGTTGAAGAGCCATTGCATAATCTTCGTCCCCCACCCAGCAGTCTGCACATTGCTTGTACAACAAGAACTGGGTGAATGAAATTTGAACTGGATGACAGGCCTGCAAGAGTATGATCTTAAAATCAAGCCAGTACACACGATCAAAGGATATGGGCTCTACAGACTTGCAGCTGAAGTAGTACATGCTTCGGAGAGCAAAGAAGAGCTCGTCGGTTGGGAGCAAGAAATTGAGATGCATGACATAAGGCAAGCAACACCTACTGAAGACAGAACCTCTTGGTATGAAGATGTGCGCCAGTACCTTGAGCATGACACTATACCCTCTCACCTCTCCATCAGACAAAAGAGGGCATTTCGCCTGAAAGCCTTAGCATATCAGTTGGTGCACGGAGTGCTTTACAGAAAGCACTGTAATGGAGTTTTTCTGAGGTGCCTGGAGGCACATGAATCATAGAAGGTACTTCAAGGTCTCCATGATGGACCTGTAGGAGGTCACTTTGCGGGAAACACAACTGCACACAAAGTTATGCGAGCTAGTTTTTACTGACCCGCATTATTCAAGGATGCACATTCTTATGCCTACAAGTGCTTAGTCTGTCAGTAATGCGCCGATAGAACATGAAGATCAACAACCCCACTATACCTTATTGTAGTGACCAAACCATTCCAACAGTGGGGCCTGGACATCATTGGGTAAATTTTCCCTTATTCGTCAAAGCAACACCGCTACATCCTAACGACAACTAACTACTTCACGTGGTGGACAAAAGTAGTTTTGCTCAAACAAGTGAATGACCAAGAGGTCATCAACTTCCTCGAGTAGAATATTATCTCATGCTTCAGCGTTCTGGTATCACTTGTTTTTCATAAGGCAACTTATTTTTTGTCTTTGAAACTCCATGACTCTGCATTATAGAATGGTATTGTGTTAAAGCATAAATCTAGCTATTACCCACAAGGAAACGGTCTAGCAGAGTCCATGAATAAAAACCTCATTCGTATAATCAAGAAGACTATTTTCTCTGAGCAGCACAACTGGCATACCGCCCTCACAAATGGATTATGGGCTGACCGTGTAACACCCAAGCCTTCTCTGAATACCTCACCATACTTCTTGGTTTATGGTAAAGAAGCCATCCTTCTGCCAAATATCTACTTTCCTACACTTCAGCATTCCCAAGAATCCCAAGGTAATCCTTGCCAACTAGTTCAGCGTAGGATGGATGCCCTCCATAAGCTTCGGGAAGAAAGGATGAAAGCAAGAGAAAAATTCACTCCACCAGAACCATATCAAGAGATGGTTCGATAAGAATTCTACAGGGAAAGCTAACTTCAATGTTGGTGACTTAGTTCTGAAGTGGGATAAACCCCATGAAGACAAAGGAAAACATACGAAGTTCCAATCCCTATGAATTGGTCTGTACTCAGTCCATGAGAAGCTTGGCCCACATACGTATCATTTGTAATCACTTGACGGGAGGATTGACAACCTTCATGTCAATAATCAAGATCTCAAGCATTACTTTCAGTATGCTGGGCCACACCCATGCCATGTACATAGTCTGCTTGCTACTTGTTGTTTTCATCTTGTTTCCTTTGCTTATTATCTTTCTTTTCACTTTGTTTGATTCTTCTTGTTATTTTTGTTCACATTCGTTTTGTTTGTTTGATATATTACTATTTTTGTTTATGGAAATAAGTGATGCCAACTACTACGTTCTAGCTTTTGAATAGAATATGTGGCTGAAATTTGAAGAGACTTGTGACATTGCAACACTTGGCCAGTCTTGTGTTTGTCTTCTCTATGCTTGGTTATAAACTTCGACCGATGAAGTCTTGAAATAAACTATGAGCCATCTGCAAGGGAAGTTTTGGTCTAACTATGAACCTGTGTCCACATTGGGAAGCCCTATGCCTGTACTCGGCCTTCTACTCTGTGTGTTCAAGCTCATCCAACTAGTAGAAATGGAGAAGGGGAAAATCCAAATGAGAAAACCAATGTCAAAGGTCTTACATGCTTCTCTGAAGGAAAAACCTCTTCTGCTCTCAATAAGTCTGGATCCCTCTTCTGCCCCAAAAATAAATAAGTGCCTATGCACAATCCTCATGAAAAATACAAAGGCCAAAGAAGAGAAAGGCTTCCTACACAGAGAGGTGAAGCATGCAACTCCACAGGGGTACTAAACAGGCTCACTGGCAGTGGAGCAATGTGTGTTTTCCTGCGTGACTCCATCGGGGTACTATCTAGGCCTGCTAGCAGCGGTCACCAGAGATAAGAAATTATACTCTAAAAATCTTCAACTCGCGAGCTAAACTACCCTTCCCAGATTCGAAACACTGAGATCTAAGCTGAAATTTTGATTTTGTTTTATTGAGTTGGCAAAGAGTGAACCATGTATGTCCATGGGGTAAGTGGGGAAGCCAAAGTAACCCGCGCAGCGATTCAATACTCCCCGAAGGACCAAAGCCCTATGCTAACAATGAACCAAAACAAAGAAGTTGGAGTTCTACCAGTGTGTTGCTAAGTGTTGTAGCGGCTACAACCACCCTCCAAAATTTTGGCCAGCACCTAATTTCGGAGCCTCCCTTGGGAGTTTCGCTTCATGACTACACACCCTAAGGTTCACTCCGTGAGCCTGTGGCAGTCTTTTCATCTACCTTGCTTGTTCATTCCACCCAAGTTTCTGCATGTTGGTGTTTAATTTGTGCTTGTGACCATGTTCTGCTAATGCTCAAGGTCTTTGCTTCATGTGTACTTGTTGTATTCGCTATGAAAGCATCTGTCGCACTCACAAACGGAGTCACACAAGCGTCATCACAGTCGATCAACGATCAATCACTAGTCTCACGCTTTTCGCTTGCACCGTCGGTCAATCATGTTGAACATGTGTGTCTAGATGTTTTGAGTCATTTCATCATCGAGTCATGTGAGTGTTTGTTTGCATGATCTCTTATGCATCTCTCGATCGTTCACACACTTAGTCATTTTGCTTAATTTCTGACAACCGGACTCCCCTCTGACAGCCAGACCATCAGCTCACCATCGACTCGATCAACTATCACCCAGAACAGTGCAGAAGCACCAAGCAAGTATTTCCAAGTTGCATTGATCGCAAGCAATCCAATTAGCTTTCATGCTAACCACCCGGACAATCAGACCTGGCAGCCACATGGGATTGACTCCCCTTAAAAAATTGCGCAGAGGCTACTAACCTTGACCTCTCTGCTAACTAAGGAAATTTCACAAACAGGTTAGACAGACACCAAGTGCCCATCCCTATCTCCCTCAGAAAATTGTGCAGTTTTCCCGGTCAATCCTCCCAATAGTCGATTGGCTTCTCATCCAGGAAATTGCATAGTTTCATGAGCAAGCCTTCTACTAGACAACAGTCTGCTCAGCTCAGAAACTACGCAGAGATGATTAGCAGGCCAGCCTGTCATCCTCAGTGCAGTTTTCCTCATCGACAGCTCCTATCAGTAGACTACCAATTCCCTCCAGGAATTGCGCAGTTTTTGCTGCCAGGCACCCAGCAGCTGACTGCTTGTTACCCTTGGGAATTACGCAATTTTTGCTGCCAGTGACCTAGTAGCCAACTGTCAGTTCCCTCCAGGAATTGCGTAGTTTTGACTACCAGGATCCCAGCCAGTTCCTCCAAAAACTATGCAATTTCTGCCTGCTGATCCTCCTTGGAGCCTAGCTTGTTCCTCCATAAAATTGCACAAATTTTGCTTTCCAGCCCCTGCTGCCCACTCGTTCCAAAAACTGCACAGATTCAGCCTACCTTGCCTTCTTGCAACCTGGACTATCCCTCCCAAAATTTGTGCAATTTTTCCTTCCAGCCGAGCCAGACCTCACGAAAAGTCACTGCCGACTTAGATTTCCCACCTTCATCACTCAATGACTCTTGTGTAGTTTTCGTCAGCAGTTCTCAGAGCCATCATCCTGCTTCGTAACCTTGTTGCCTCTCCCAGTCACCTGCATTCCAAAATGATCATATGTCATGGTAGACTAGGAGGTTTTTCGATTTAATGTCATCTTGTCATGAGTGAATGTAGGCACATGTACACTAACAAACATGGCGTGACAATGAAAGGGATGAACGAAGCGAGCAAATTCAGAAGGACATGTTCACCAAAGGATGAACGAATGATGCATGCGAAGAGATGCACTTGCGGATGGATGATCATGCAAAGATGTGTTTGTGGATGGACGGATGAACGAATATGCACCTTTCACAAACAGATGAGCATGTCAAGCCTTCCAACATGCAAGCGAGGAACAACGTGCCAAAGCATCATCGAACGAACCAAAGACCATCGAAGACTCCACTAGCACGAATGTACCAGCACTGTCATGTCGAGTCATGTCGCCTACATCCCCACTATGGGCTATGTTATCAATCAATGTAATGTAACGTGGAAGTCCAAGAGACCGACTTGTTGTACAAAGAGTCATGCAAAGTCAAAAATTCATGGAAGTCAAACAGTCATGAGGGTAGTCGAACAACCACAAGGGTCAGTTTCACCCTTGGCTACAAACACCCCCCTCATTTGTACATGAAAGGACTTTTCACCTCAGCTCCTCCCACATAGCCAAGAGAGTCTATAATCTTTTCTTTTAGGAGTAAGTATTGGCTCCAACGCCCTGCTCACGGGGTTAGTGATGTATGGTGTAACAATGTGCCTTGGAACTTTCACTTAATTCAAAAGCTTGCTAACAGGCAACATGTTTTCACACATGTATTGTAAATGTTGTAAGACCAACCTTGAACACTTGTAATGAATGTTGCTTTAACCTGTGTTGAATGCTTGAACTATTTCAATTGTTGTAATACGTAATATGTTAATGCAAATGTGTTTTATATGTTTTTAACATTGTCTTGCTCATGGTGGCTATCTCCCCGGACAACAGACAGACATTTCACATAAAGCTTGCTATAACAACTGTTGCACTCGTTCGGACTCATCCGTTGAGTGTTGTATGTGTTATCTTACCTTGTATGTTGTGACTCCCTCATCTGTGTGGACTACTCCTTCGGAAGTTGTGCACATCATATTGTGTTGTGTGTTCCTAGCTGAGTTGGGACTTCATCCCAACCAACTTGGGACTCACTCTCACCCTCTCCCTTTACAGTGAAAGAACCATTAACACAAGTACACTAGCATTCACTAGGCACGCGAACCTCACTTATCGAAGGCAAAGCAGACCACTCTCCTATGTTGACAAGCAAGAGTTGAGGAAAATCCTTAAGACAATGGGAATCGGGCCATCATACCGAATGGGACTCCCACACCAAATGGTGTGAGGTCTAGTTGGGACTTCATACTGTGGTGATCCCTTAAATGTTGTCGGGTCCAACATCGTCAACGCAGTCCACTGATGAATCCTTGAACCTTAGCCTTCTCCTCCTTGAGGTAAGGCACATATCTCAACAACTCCAAGAGCCTACTAGTATACTCATCATCTGTCATGGAACCCATCCGCAACTCATAAAACTCTTGAGCTTTGTCATCAAAGTATATTTCTGACAAATACTTCTTCTTGAAGAGCCTCTCAAACTCATGCCAAGTCAAATCATCCTCACGTATACCTTTAAAATTCTTCACATCTTCCCACCAAATACCTACTTTACCTTTGAGACTGAAAGCGGCTATATTTGCTTTCATTTTTTCTAAATAATCATGCAATTTGAAGAACTTCCTCATACCCAGCAACTATGCCTCTGCATTCTATGATTTCTTCATCTCTCCATCAAAGGTAGGTGGCTTTGATTTCGTAAACACATCCGGCAAGTATCCCCTATCACTCCTCCTGTAAGGATGATAACGATGACGGTCATGATGTCTGTTAGAACCATAACTAGAATAGTACCTGTGTCCATCACCTCTCCTATCTGGAGCATCCAACAACCTGCCATCTCTAATTGTGTCGTCTTTGTCTGACCTATGTCCATTAAAAGACCTACTTCCATATGCTCCATTAGTCCCGTCCTCCTGCTCATGGCTGATCCAAAGTGGTCCCTATCACTGCAATTCTGACAAACGTTGAAGCAATATTGCAATAACCTCTACTTGTTTCTCTTATGCCTGCATGATTTTGTCATTGTCCTCCTTACAACTCCTTCTCTTCCTTCAAGCTTCTCAATGTGTCTGCCAAATCAGAAGAATTCCAAACCCCACGTTGATCATCTGATTCATAGGGAGAGTGTTTGTAACCTACCATCTTACTATCCATTTTGATCTCTTTCTTGCAAGGCATATTATGTCAGCTAAACCAAATCACAATAAATCAACGTACCTTAGTATACTTCAAGGAGGATATCTCATCTGCAAGATCAACAAATCAACATGATACATGTACGATATGATCATGACAGCATATAAAATATAACACATAAGCATGTAACCATATGCCCATCATTCTAGCTGGGGTCCAGTCATCAATGCATGAACATATCAACTACACATACCATGACCTCATGCATGACAACACAACCATACCAACGTACACTGACAATATGCAAGCATAAACAACATGTAACCAATCGTACACTCACGACGGCACACTTCACAACATCCTCGTTCCCATAGTGACATTACTACGACCATGACCAACACCATGCATATGCAACAACATTCAAGGATGACTGACTCATGTGCAACTGATATGAATGTGTGACAAACACCTTCACCCAAGGAGAGTGCAACCACACACTGATACCAATCTGTAACCAACCTTCTCCCACATCTTCCCAGGTAACCGACCAACTAGGGTAAACATGCAACGAGAGGCTATTATGATATGATTCGACCGCCTTTGTGACCTTAAGGAAATGGAATCGACGAAAACACATCAACCATACCTTCCACGTAAGTAACAACACCCCTAGGAGACACCCCAACCAATCAGGCATCCTGCCCCTAGGTCCCACTGGCCTTTTAGACCTCTTAACCTCTGAACACTTTCATGCTATGGGCATGCCAATGTCTAGAGACCTTTGGACCCTCTCATAGGCCTGCATGCCAACGTCCAGAGACTTTCCCCAACAAACCTATGCCAGCACCCGCAAAATTTAAGGCACTTTTCTAGCCTAGAATTCTGGCCACCGCCCAGAACTTGTTGTAACTTTTAGAATCCATCAAACACATGAAGAAAAGACAAATAAACCAAAAATCAACTTCAGGACTAGGCCTGACCATCCCCAACCGAGACGGACATTCTGTCAAACACTTGACATAATTGCAACCTACAGATACAAGACAGATCATGAATGGATGAAAACTTTTTTGAAATATGAAAAGAGGGATCACCACCTTCTCCCTTGAACTGTTATGACATCAATTAGGTCTTGCATCAACCATTTTAACAATTGCAAGTAAATACCTAACATGAACCAGTCAATTAACCATGTTTATAACCAACATAAAACCATGGAAATAACATAGATATTACAACCATTAAATCAACATATAAAAAAGTACAAAGGAAACAGAATTTAATTTTCATTAACCATAGGCAAATTCAACTAGGTTCGGGACTTCCATGTACCACCCGACCATATACATGGCTGAACCAAACCTTTCTATCATCCAGTCACCCCCGTGCCATATTCCAAGCGTGAATGTGAGATCTCATGGATAAACCAATCGAAAAACAACCAAGGGAATTGAGAGGTTAAACCACCTCCACCCTCATGGAACCATGATTACACCAAAATCGATGCTCCGATAAAAAAACCAAACCAAACTTGGAATGCCATTCATAATACAGCACTATCCTTGAGGAATTTTTTGTCCCCTTGTCTCTCAGGCTTTACCACAATTCAATCCTGGATCACTAGGCCCTAAACCGAGCCCAGTCTCCCAAGATCTACCACAATCCAAACCCGGATCACTAGACCCTAAACCAAGACTCCTCCCTCAGGCTTTACCGTGTATCCCGCCAAAACTGGTCAAGGGTTTCTTAGGCCTTTGGGAATGAACCTTGATATCACCTCCACCCCAAATATCGAAATCCATCTAGCAAACCAAAGCTCAAAACCAAGATAAACATCCCAACATACCATGGCATCCAAAAAAAGGCAGGGCTAGGCTGAAAATCACTATCATTAATCGACAAATCCATGCCACTGACAACAAGAGAACCATACACCAACATGCATGTCAAAGCTAGCTAGGAAATCACACATGCAATATGTTACCAGCAAGTATTCCTGCTAAAGCTGCTTGATCCTGCTCTTCCTTGCTTGATCATTGCTTTCCTTGCTTTCCTTTTGCTTGATTTTCCTTCCTTGATCCAAAGCTAGAGTGCTCCAAGAAAACTCTAAGTAACCAAGAGTGAGAGAGAGAGAGAATAATGAGAGAGCTCCAAAACTGATCTGACAAAAGGTTACCAACTGATCCTCAGAAGTCTTTTTAAGGCCTCTATTTTCTTCATTTCCCACTATTTTCCTTAAATTTCCTCCTCACATGCAACCTATGACCTTTCACCTTACTTTTATCCCAATTTCCTTTATTTTCACAAACAAATGTGCCAAAAATGAACTTTTGCCTTTTAATGCCTTTGCCTTAGCCTTTGCTAATTTCCTTTAGCCATAAACACATCCAGCGATGCCCACTAGGATATATTTTCCCAACATTCAAGTTGGAATATGTGTCCCTTAACCATGGTCGTATTTTGCCTTTATTAACTTTATTACATGAACTTTTCACTAGGGTTGTTACATAAAGAAATTATAAAATGGATCACCTCCTTCTAAAGTTTTGATTTTCTAGAGATTAGAAGGAAGTTTGGAGAGAATCCAATCCCTTCTTTTAGATATACCGTCATCTACCCTATTTCATGTGAGAAGATAAGAAACAAGCTTGCAAACAAACTAATGAATTAAGGAACAAATTTGCGAACTCACCCTTCGATTCACTATGGAATGAGACAATCGGTTAGCCATTAAAAACAAAATGCCTAAACATTACTTTGGTTGATCCTCCTCCTCCATCGTAGGTGCTCATAAATTAAAGGATAGCCAATTATTAGAAGCAGTGATGGTCAAGGGGGGTGGGGGATTGATGATTCTCCCACATGGAAATAAGATACAATGGTGGTTCATGCACATGGGGGGGATCATTACTGCACTGGTTTTCATCTAGAAGATGTGTTAGATAACCTCTCCCATCAGGAATCATTATTGTATAAGCGATATACATGACTGCATATCTCTCATGGCGAGGAAAGGGGTGAGAGTATGGATAGTTGGAATCCTCCAAAGGACCCTATTATGGAAACTATTTGTATTTTGGCACAATTACTCTTTAATCACTCATTTTGTTGGATTTTTGGTTCTTGTGTTTTTCTAAATGTTTGGAAGGTAAATCTCTTCTGAGTCAGGTTCATGATCATTGGCATTAGACATTTGAATCTTAGTATTTTGTCTAGTGGTAATTCAGTCTTTTCAATGCTCATTAAGGAGGCTTAGGTACCTTCATGGGCATTAGCTTCAATCTATATTTATAGTAGCCAACAATAGGCTTCAAGTGGGACTTTGATTCTACTCAAATTCTACTCATGGGTCTACATTTGGTGGTTTTTACTTGTTTGGAAATTTGTCATTTTTCTAGCTTATGATCTTGTTAATGTCAATTTGTCATTTTTCTAGCTTATGATCTTGTTAATGTCAATTTGTCTTTATTATGATGCTTGGGTTTGTTTTGCTATGTTGTCTTTCATGAGTATTTTCACAAGGCATGGTACTTATGGTGGTGTTGACAGGCTGAAATGTACCGCCAACAACTAAGGGGGTCTCCCTAGTGTTAGGGTCAGTAAGTTTCATTTGTCAAATGTCTCCAAATGACTAAATGGTTAGTTTGAATAAAGTTGAACTTAATGTCATAGACGCTGTCATAAGTTCAAGTGTCACTATCCAAAATTTCGCCATGGGTGTGCTCATCAAGAGGTCTAGTAGAAAACATGAAGTTAAAAAAAAAACAAAAAGCGAAAGAGATTTTTCTCAATCACAGACCAATGAACAATAACCTCTTCTATTGTCTGCACAGGTGTAATAGATCAAGAGTTTCGAATGCATCTTCAAAGCTCAATTTTTGGAATTCGTAAATTTCTTTTTTTAAGTCATTGTTTTGCAGAGAATTTTATAGGAAGCTATGGAATAATTTGGAGAAACTGAGAGAGGTTTATCTTCAAAAATATATCATCTACAATAAACTCATTCATTTTTTACACAGGTATTACTATTTGGGAGATATACTCAAAACATTGTCCCGTTACGCAGAAGCTACGCAGTGCTGCACAGAGGCTACCAGTGTACGTGCAGAGGGCTATCAGTGTCCCACAATGTTTTTTGAGTTTACCAGTGTCGTGCAATGTTTTCTTAGTTTACAAGTGTCATGCATTGGTTCTTTGAGGTCACCAGTGTCGTGCAATTTAATTTCACTTTGTGGGAGGTGTTCATAGGTGTGACAAAGATGCCATATGTCAAAGTTTAAAGGGGTGAACATGTAGCAGATGTGGTAGCCAACTCAGACCATCAGTTGCTAGCCACGTGTAAATTTTGAAATAAAAAGTTCGAACATAGTTGCTGCCCAGCTATTACCCAGTCACTGCACAGTCAATAGCCAATTGTCATTCTTTTTACTACTTTTGATCCATGAAGATATGCTTCAAAAACAAGAGTGATTTTACATTGATTTAGTGTTTTTTTAAAGATATGAATGCTTTATGCTTTTTATATTTGATCATTAGAGGAAAAAGACTTTAAAACAACAAAAATATTTCCTTTTTTACTTTTATTCGATCCTCTATTGGATCAATCATGCGATGCATCTAGACACTTTGGATATGTTATTGTATGTCTATTTAAACAGGAAAAATAGATTGAAAAGGTTGTTGTTGGTTCATCATTATGTGCATCGGTTATTAGAGTTTATGAGAGTGATTGTGATCAATTTTATGAATAAAATGCTTATGACTTGAGGGTTATCGATTATTGTCTGCAAGGATTCTTATGGTATGACTATTTGAAATTATCTTTCTCTATTTCTTAGTTATTCAATTAATTCTTCTCCATAGTTTCTTGTTTATGGGTATAGTGATCTCAGTTGGTTTGGTATTCAGTTAAGTTGCTCTAAAACAATTGTATTCATATTTCAGTTGCAAATGAAATATTATGTACTCCTGCATGTTATTTCTTCTATTTAGTTTCTTTCTTATGTATGAGAAATATCATTATATGCAAGGAAATAAATTGTGTTTTTCATTTTCTCCTCTATACTACAGTTGATCTCTTTTGTCCAAAGATATGCCTGACAAGCCCTTGTGAAGGATGTTGATTTTACTTTCATACGTAAAGTGAATAGAAAGTCTAATTGATCACATGCTATTATCCTCTTCAACCATTCATACTTCAACCAAATACTTCAAAATTCATTTTTCAGGCATGGTCTCTGCAAAAAACTTGTGCTTTAAAGTCTTTAAACTTTATATTTTTTGAGTGAGGGAGCCCCCTCCAATTGGAGAAGACCAATCTCTAAACCCAAAGAGGTTTGTGCTTACCTCTGGGTTCCTCTCCTCATGTTGGAGGAATTATGGAGTACTAACATATTGGCATTGTTGTCGGAGATCAAATGGTTTCATATTCCCGGGGACAGATTTTCAAAGTTTCATATTTGGTTGTTGATGGTGAACAACAGTCAGACATAGGAAGGTTGAACCATTCACCTGGTGACTCCAATAAAATAAATAAATAAATAAATTAAAAAAAAAAAAAAAAATTAAAAAAAAAAATAAAATAATAATAATAATAAATAAATAAAATCTGGAAGGTTAGATAGACTGTAGAAAAAAATCAGCTGCGAAAGATGGGTGTTGGCTCTGGACTCCGTGAAGCCCTTAACGTGAGAGTGGTGGGAGCCGGGAGGCGCATTCTGGTTCTCTCTCATGGTTTCGGCACAGACCAGTCTGTATGGCAACGCATTTTGCCATATTTTGTCAAAGATTTCCGCATTGTGTTGTATGATTTGATGCGTGCAGGAAGCGTAAATCCTGATAACTGCGATTTCCAACGATACAGCTCTTTGTACGCCTATGCTGACGATCCCATAACAACTCTGGAGGAGCTCAATGTCGATTACTGCATATTTGTTGGGAGGAAAAGGGCGAGTGCCGCTAGGGTCTCCGGGCGCTCCACCGCTTCGCTGGACAGCGTTGCCAGGGCGAGTCTTATCGCTTCTGCGTTTGATTCTTCAAGATCCGGTCATTCTGCAGGCCTGCACAACATTCGGGAGCCGCGCAGCTCATTTGTTGAGAGGTTTTCTTCAGGCGGATGGGCTGACTTCGGAATGAGCGCTTTTCTCCAGATCTGCTACACGCGCGAAGGGGTCTCCCAAAAACCCCGCAGGGCCATTTTCTACGACTCAAATGGTTACGTTTTTGGACAGCGATGAAGCAAGGGCTCCCACTGCTTGAGTCTATGTCCTTACATTGCTTAAGGTTCTGCAGATTGGAAACAAATACGCTTCTAGGAATCCTTGTTTTCAAAACGAATCCAAAATGCCAAAACAGGGAGGATGCGTGGCAAGTGTTTGAAGGAATGCCTTGCCGAGATTTGGTCTCTTGGAAGGGACAGATCATAAACAATGCACAGAATAGATTCTGGAAAGGCTCTGAGAAACCGTAGTGAGATGCAGCGTCCAGCCTTCGTCCATCCTCTGCTCAGCCCAGCAGAAAAGGGTGCAGTAAGCTTCAGAGAGGCCCCGTCCCCTTTCAAGCCATTCCCAGTGATTAAGATTGCGTGCTGCCCTTTGTAGGGACCTAAGAAACAGGGACAGGTTGAGCCCCTAGCAAGCTGTGCAGGCACCAGAATCCTCTCATCTTATATTTGCAGAGGAAAGCAGAATCCGGAGCACTCTGCAACTTTCCAAATCCTAATTGTACTCCTCTCGGGCAAAACTCTGCTTCAGTGGGTGAGCTCTTCAGATCTAGTGCAGAACCTCAAGCAAATACTGGAATTTAGGATGGGGATTCCCTTTGCTTCTCAAAGGCTCCTCTTCAAAGGCAAACAGCTAGAGGATCTCCTGCCCCTTTCATTTTACGACATTCAAAGAAATGCCTCCATCATTCTTTCACTTCGTTTGAGAGGGGGAGCTGTTGGACAGTCATCTTTAGCGGCAGCGTTTTCTTATAAAGATGTTGTCCATGCTCAGAAACCCAAGAGCTCCGCTCCACCAACCCAGGCTTCAAAACCCTTTTTGGTGGACAAGCTGGAGGAAACCCCCTCCATTGAAATAATGCATCCTACTTTGGATAGGCAATTCCAAATGTTTGCAGAATATGGCATTATTTGCAAGTTCAATGGGTTATGGCCACACACAACAGATCTCTACAAATGGATTCACTCGAACTGGACCAACAATTGCAAGGTTCTTCTCTGCTCAAAAGGTTTCTTCATTGTAGTTTTTGTTGACAATGAGGATTATCAAAAAGCATTAACTGAAGGCCCTTGGTTTTGGGACTCAGCGGGTCTATTCTTAACCCCTTGGTTCCCAGATTTTGATCCCTCCACAGCTATCATTACCAAACTCCCCATCTGGGTCAAACTTCCTAACCTCCCGGCTCATTTATGGCACTTTGTTGTGTTTGAAGGAATCGGTAATTCTCTAGGCCGCTTTCTTGCCATAGACACCTCTAGAGGGGAAAAGGGCATTTACACCTTCACCAGAATCTGCGCAGAAATAGACATGAGTAAAGGACTTCCAGATCAGATCATTCTCAAAGTTGGAGACCTCTACTGGACTCAGACCCTAGATTACGAGAACACAGCGTTCCGCTGCAGAAATTGCCATCTCACAGGGCACCTTCATAGATCGTGTCCAGCGATCCCTGCCCAAAAGAAGAAGGCCGCTCCTAAGCCAAAATCCAAAAGCTGGAAACCTTGTGACCCGCCCCCCATGGATGATTTTGATTCCAGCTCAGATGGAGAGGAAGTGGATGAGGACGGGATGGACGCTTCGCTTGCACAGGACCCGACCCCAACAGGTCCTGAGGAGTCCACTGCCCCACCTCTCTCGCAGAAAAGATCTCATGAGACCTCTACATTGGATTCAGACAAGGAGATCTCTCCGTCCGCCCAGCTTAGTTTGCAAGTCTTACCATCGCAGCCGGATCATCTTGGATGAGTCAAAATTGGTAAAAAGAAAGGAAAAAAGGGTCGAATTGAGGATTCCACCCAAGTTGGGTAGAATCCCTAGCTGGGCTCTTGTCTCTTTGTTCGTTTGATTGCTTCTTGTTAAGCAGTGCTCTCTTCTTGTCTACTCCTCAAGGCCGAGGTGGATAGTCTATCCTTTCCGGCTGCCCGTTTTCTTTGGGGTTCTGTAGGAGGTCCTCTGGTCAAGTTGTTGTGTTCTTAGCAGAGCTTCGGGCTTTTGTCTGCCCGGGCAGTCCTTTTGTACAATATGTTTTGTTTTCTTAATACAAAAAGCTTACTTACACAAAAAAATAAAATAATAAATAAATAAAAATAAAAATAAAAAAATTTCAAGTTCCACTGTTGTCTCCACATTTTCAAGATGAGTTCAAGAATGGAACGTAGGTATGCTCCTATGGACAGATCTAGTATTCTAGGATTTCCAAATTGCATTCCCTGTATAGATTGGTAATCATATTTGCCAAAGTTCAGAGATGAGAATGGTGATGATGTTTCTTTACATCTTATCAAATTTCACATGCCTGTATGTAGACTTGGGGTTGATTTTCATGAGGATTTCCTAATGAAAATGTTCATGGCTACTTTGGAGAGCAGCGCAAGATCATGGTATGAAGGATTGCCTGCTGCTATTTTATGTTCGCTTAAGGATTTTTATGCAGAATTTTGTAAAAATTATAAGCAAAATTACCCTTCTATAGTGCTTATAGAAATCTTCCATGGAAAGTTTGATGACCTTATTCAACACATGGGAATTGACATTAATGATCAGGATTTAATGCATAGTGAAATTGAAGAAGCTTTGTTTGAGTTATCTTTTCATTTGGTTTGGTAGCTAACCTAGAAACAACGGTTAAAACAATTCACTATTTTTCCTATGAATGACAGATAAGAGAAAGATTATGAAGAGCCAACCTGTAACTTCTGCTTGATTCCTCGCTTGATCTCTCTCTCTCCTTTGGTCGATCTCGTTACTCCTCCCCGTACTTAACACGCTTGGAGAGTATATTAAGGGTTAATGAACCCTAATAATTATCAACATGTGAGTTGGGGTTGATGTGCCCAAATATTTCTGTAACAGTTGCCCCCTAAAGCATGAGGTCATAAATCTTATGTCGGGTGAAATGCTTTATCATGAGGATCGAAAATCTCGAACTGGAAGGTGACCTACATCAATTACAATACAATATATCATGATAATATGATTTTTCTCATGAACTTGCTGAGGGAGGCATTCCCATGCTCAGCTTATAAACTTTCATTACATGTACATAGATCAAATAGTCGTCTCCAGATATAGACTTGTGATTCTACAGATATAGATTTATGATCCATGATTAGGATGACCATCCGTGTAAAGCCTTTGTACTCCTGAATATATCGCAACCCAGATGGATGAAACTAGATCCGGGGTCTTCAATATTGTTCAATCTTCACTCAATGTACAAGTCTAACCATGTGAATAGATGTTCCGAGGTCAAACATGGAGAGACATCGTATGATTACTAGCCAATGATGTAAGTTGTTAACAGACGCGAGAGGGATCACTGATAATTATGATGATCCTCAAGGTACTATAGTACATTTTGCGTGGTGTGAATAAAGGATTCGATGTCGAACACCATGCAAAATCTTTCGGTCGAAGGCCATTGATGTCAAGATGTCTCTGAAAGAGAGAAACTTGCCATTGATGTAAGCAAGCTTCAAAGCACTGAAAGGGTGTTTCTAAGTCAATCTTCTTGGATGATGAGTTGATGTCGACAAGAAGCGACTCGTCGTAGGAGGGCCTTGATGTATCCCACATCTATGACATGAAACGAAGTAAATGATTTTTTGGAGATGAAAACGAATTGACGACACAAGGTTCAGGAATGGTGGTCATGAAAATGAAGGTTTGTAGTATTGCAACGAATGAAACTTTAACTGGATGACTTCTCTTGAACATATCGGTGACACTGAGATGAATTGGTAGCGTTGACCCAAAACAAAAGTGATGGATGGTGTGATAGACCAACAGTATGATAACCTCTGAACGGAATGTCCCAACCCAGCTTAGTCACGGAGATGAAGTGAAAGTGTCATGTTCAAGAGCGACTTGCTACCATAAGTTTTCAAGATTTTTTCCCATTTTCCCCAGTCATTGTTGACCAGTACCTCTTTATTTTTAATCAAGCTTGAGGAGGATAACATATGCTTGTTCTATAATTCGCCCTTCGATCAAACCCATCGCTATTTGATGTTTTAACGAGTCTAGCGACGGTGAAACTCGATCTTGTCTAGATGGACAAGTTTGTCACTATTATTTTAATGAGTTTAATGACAAAGATAACTTGGTCCTTTTCATGTTTAGAGAGTTTGAAAAGGGACGAAAAGAAGACTCTATAAGTTCTTTTTTGTAAAATAATCTCTCAGGTCTGAAAAAGGATAAAATAATACAAGAGAGATGACGTTTCCAATACTTTAAGGCGCTGGAAAAGACAAGCACTCGACTATTTTTTCTTATTTAAAGAGTCTGAAAAGAGTTTAAAGAGGACTCTATGGTTTTCCTTTCATTTTTATATCAAAGCTTGAAAAGAGAACGAAACGTTTGCTTGGAAGTCAAAGATTCTCAATTTTCCATTGGCACATCGGATTCTATTTTCAGTCGTTCATCCTGCTCAAAACTCCACCAAAGATGATTAAAAATACATGTTCATGGATGAAAAATGAATAAAACCAACATCTACTTGATTTACATGTAAAAGTAAATATAAGAACAAGTTTTGACAATTCATTTTCACCATTTCATTTCTAATATTGGATTTGGAGCTCTGAAGCGGTTTTTCCCCCAAACTTCACCAGCTGATTGTGAAAGATTCCGTGGATCATTTCTCGCGTTGTCAGGACCAGGTAGGAGCTATCCTCATGCTCTTTAATTCTATTCCATTCTTTTTGAGTTTTGGGCAAAATTTCTTAGCTTTCCAGGCCTCTCGAGTTTAACTTTGCATTTTTAAACCATCGCACCTTGTCCCTATCGAAAAATGCAATGCATTTTAGGCGCCTAACAGGAAACCTACTATGCATAGCACTGTCTTCAAAGAGCAAGTGCGATGGGTGTAGAAAACTAAATTTAAACAATTGCTTTTCATCAAATTTTTAACTGATTTTTGCCCAAGTTGGATCCTAACTTATCTAATGTTTGTGTTTCAAATATTCATTGGATCAAAATGGTCGTTCATGCTTGGGATCCTATTGACCAGGGTTTTCATATAAGGGGTAAAGATATCCCTTTTACCATCGAGGATGTTTATTTTCTGACGGGTTTATCGACGCGGGGTGCCTCTCTTTCACTATCAGGACTCACCAGGGGAGGTGAATCGATGAGAGATTATATTCGTCAGTTCTGTCGAGAAGGATCTCAACCCAATAGAGATGGAAAGATTCATATCCGAGATGTTATTGATCGACCTTTGAGAACTATCCTCTTTACCCTTACTAGATTGGCTGGCAATGCGGCTTTACACTTAGCAAACAGATCTTATATGCAGTATGCCTTGGAATGCCTAGAATCGAAGGTATTCAACTAGTGTGAGGTGATTCTTCCACTCATGAAAGATCAACTAACCCAAGTGAAGGCTGGAAAGACCAAAAATTTTGGTTATGGGTCTATTTTGATTTCCTTTGCTTCGGAAAGAATCTCGCTCATGCAACCACAAAACATTTCTCTGGGAGTGCCTGGACCTAGAGAACCACGGATGCAGCGATGGGTAGAACTTATGGCTAGGCATGCTGGCTAGTTACTGATCTCATTTTCCTCTGCTTTCTTTGAGTGGTTCGACCGTCTAGAGATGGCCTTCACGGAATATCTATATACAGGGATGGACTTCCGTGGCGATCCAGATTTGGCATTTCCAGTTGGGGCGTAGTGGAACGCTATTGGTAAATTGATTTGACCACACTTTTCTTTTCGATTTTTCACTTTTTTGTGTTTTTGATTGTTACCAAGACTAAATAAACTCATATGTGTATGCAGGTATTGGACTGGTTTGACTTGCGGCACGCCCGCGAGAAGCAGATGCTCCAATGGAGAGAGTTGTCGGGAGGGCATTCCTTAGAGATTTGGACATAGCAGAGACCTTGGCTCAGTTGCAGGATCATGTAGAAGGCTTAACTCTCGATATTCCAGATGTCTGGATCGATGAGTTACTCATGAGACTGCAGCACCATACCACTAGTGTGCCGAGTCGTTGGACGAGGCTCCTGCGTATGATAGCACAGGTGGTGACCTGTTATCATCAGCATAACTAGTCTAAGATGTTTTCTGCATTCCTTTTTGAGTTTCTGGGTCAGATGACCAATTTTTTCTTGGACAAAAAATATTTGTAAAAACTTATATACAACTATCTATTTGACTTTCGGAGTTTTATTATGGTTAAGTGATGAAATCTTGTGCAAATGATGATGTGGTTTGAAAAATGCTTTCTTTACATATGTTGCAATGTCTATTTAACACATAGTTTGCTAAAGATTCAGTCAATGTGTTTAAATTTCTAGAAATATGTTGATATTGAATGAATTCAAAATGCCTTTTCAAAATTCGAACTCTTAGGAACATGCGATGAATAGCTGGGTTTCGGACGGAATAGACGCTAGTAAGCTGTAGAACGACAAGTTGTGAATCTAGCCTAACAATGATTCGGCATATGCCATGTGAAATGGCATCAGAGAGGAGTTCAATCAACGCGTTATACTCAGCGATATTGTTTGTCGATTGACTAATACATATCCCTCTGAAACTCACTAACTCGCCGCTTGGAGCAAAGATGGCCTAGGCTACAGAATATAAGTTTTGCTTACTACGACTAGCTCCGTCGGCATACCCAACAAATGGTTCCGAAAAGTTCGACATCTGCAACAAATGTGAAGTGGATTACCTAACCAAATCAAAACTCTAAAATAAAAACTAACACACAAAAATGCAATGAAAGCATATGTACAGTGAGTTTTACTACACTTAATCAAGTATAGTAACATTTAAGATACAACCCATTTCGGGGCTATGACAATGGAATCCTGTCATAATCGACCAACTCGTAGGCTCCTTTTGTCAACACACGTTTAACAATATAAGGGCCCATCCATAATGGTTAAAACTTCCCTGCTCCTAATTTGTCAGAATCTTGATCGTAAAGCAAGACCAGGTCACCTTCTGAGAAGATACTAGGCTTAACATTCTTGTCATATTATGCCTTAATGTGTTTCTTATGTGCTTCGTTAGCCAATGCGGCATCATAATAGGTTTCATCCAGATGGATTAATTCCAAGAAACATGCTTCTTCTTCAGAAGTATTGCGTAGCAAGTCAATTACGAGCTTGAAGGATGAGATTTCACATTGAATTGGTAAGACTGCTTCCAAACCATACACCACCTGAAAGGGTGTAAATCTGGTCGCGTTTCTCACCGAGGTCTGATATGTCCACAGAGCTGAGTACAGGATTAAATGCCAATTCCATTTATGGACTCCAATCATTCTTTGCAACATGCGTTTAAAGACTTTGTTGATTGCCTCAACTTGTCCATTAGCTTGTGGATAATATGCAGTATAACTATCGTGAGATAGCCCTAATTTGGTAGTTAATTCGATCATCTTGTGATTGCAAAAATGCGACCCATGATCTATAACTATAGCTTGTGGCAAACCGAACCTGGAAACCACATGATTGAAAAAAAAAAAAGCAGTCGTTTCGCCACTGTTGTTCAATGTAGGCATCGCCTCAGCCCATTTAGTAAAATAGTCAACAGCGACTACAATATACCCATGCCCCCCGGTCGAGGTGGGGTTACATGTAATAAAATCAATGCCCCACTTTGCGAATGGGCCAAGAGCAACGACTGGATGCAGTGGTGTAGGTGGTAATCTATTTTTACGATCAAAAATCTGACAAGCATGGCACCTTCTGATAGTAAGTATGCAATCTTTAAATATAGATGGCCAAAAGTAACCATCTCGTAGGATTTTTTGTGCAGTTGCGTAACCAGATAAATGCCCCCCACAAGCACCTGAATGGAATTCATTCAAAGCTTTTTTAGCCTCCTCATGTGTAAGGCACCTACGTAAAATTGTATCAACACCACGACGATAAAGTGTATCACCAACGATCAGATAATATTTGGCTTGGTATCGAGTACATCGTTGTTTAGAGCGAGAGGTGTTAGGCCTAAAAGCTTGGGTCTGGAGATAGACCAGTATATCCCCATACCATGGATCACTTGACAATATCATAAATAGAGACTCATCCAAGATTGATGCTTCTGATGTTAAATCATTGGAGGACGAGGGAAGGTAGCAAAGTAGCTCAGCAAAGACAAGAGATTTCTTTGATTTGGATTTGATGAACTCTAAATCAAACTCCTGTAAGATAACTATCCATTTAGAATATTTTCCCCCCAGCAATTGATGTGACAAGATGTATGTCATAGGGTTGCAATATGATATAATGGTAGTTTTGCGAAGGAGGATGTAATGTTGAAATCTCTGCACAGCTTGAACGGCTGCTAGGGCTAAATTTTCAACATATGGATATTTACATTCTATATCATTAAGATTGCGACTCAAATAATATATAGGATGTTCAATTCCACTTTTCTCTTGCACTAAAACCATACCAATGGTTGTATCTGCAGCAGCGAGATATAGTTAAAGTCTTTTTGATAGTTTGGGGCATATATTAATGATACTTTAATCAAGGAATCTTTAAGAGCATCAAAAGAAGCTTGCGCTACTTGGTCCCAATGGAAGGGTACCCCTTTCTTCAATAGACGTGTATAACCTTTAGCTAACTCAGCGTAATTTGGAATGAACCTCCTCAGAAAGTTTGCCTTCCCTTGAAGTCTCTAAATCTGTAACAAATTTGAAGGTGGAGGCATGTCAAGAATTGCCTGAACCTTGATGGGATTGAGTCGAATTCCATCTTCCAAAACCATGAATCTGAGCAGATGACCAGAGCCAACACAAACACACACTTGTGTGGATTGAGTTTTATTTTGTAGTGTCGACAATGCAAAAATATTGCTCTCAAATGTTGCGAGTGATTAGTTCGTTTTCGTGAATGAGCAGGCAGATCATAAAGATATGGTTGAACAATGTGTTTGATGTCATGAAAGGCATAATTCATCGCCCTTTGAAATGTAGCCCCTGCATTTTTCAAACCGAAGGGTAGTTTTCGATATGCGAATGTGCCCATGGACATATAAATGCAGTTTTTGATTGGTCCTGTGGGCAGATATTGATTTGATTATAGCTCGAAAATCCATCCATGAATGAAAAGATTTCGCATCCGGCACATTCGTCAATAATATAGTCGATAAAAGGTGTAGGATAGTTGTCCTTCGGACATGCTTGGTTTACATCCCTAGAATCGATGCACACTCGAATTGTCCCTTCTTTCTTCATCACTAGAACAATATTTGATACCCAATAAGTAAGAGGTACGGGGAAAATGAAACCAGCACGCAAAAGTTTTTCAACCTCTACTTTAATGGCAACAGCTTTCTTAGGATGAACAGATCAAAGCCATTTTCGTATTGGTTTGACATCAGGATACATTTTAATCTCATATTCAACAATCCCTGAGTCAATGCCTGGCATTTCCTCATAAGACCATGCAAAGACATCTCAAAATTTGTGGAAAAGAGCACAGTAATTTTCTAGTTCCAATGGAGAACAAGATTTGCTGACATGAATATTTTCTACAATGTTGGGTTTGGTCGAAATGTTTATAGAAATTGTTTCTTCTATGTTAGACAGATTACGATCAGAATCTACAATATTTACAGAATTCGATAAGAAATCAACGATTGATGGGTGATTTAGCTCATTTGAATAATCTTCATTGTCATCTTGAAGGTGGGAACGATGATGGAAATCTTCCCATGACGTCTCTCCATCGTCATTGATTAGACGATTCCTTCATCCATAGAATGTATACGCGAAAAAGGATCTGAAGAGGTTTCATATTCTAAAGATCTATCTACCCATACAACTGTTGAGCGCAGATTAGGGTTTGCCACACAAACCCAATAGATTGATTGCTATAATGATTTGATGGGGCTTGGCGGCATTGTCTCGCAATAATCATCACTTCCAAAATAGTTGGAATTCTTCTTAAAATCAAATTATGTAGAAGAAATCATGCTGCAAGTTTCCACTCTCGCCACTTCCATGAAACCAAATGGTGACGGAAGGGTAAAAGTAGCCATTAAGGAAGGATCTTTTAGGAGACCTACTCCAACATTTTGAAGTGATTGTGAATTTCCATGTATTAATGGAATGCTTCTTGTAGTCTGTGAAATATTAGCAAAGAAGGCTAGCTGATCGATGACTGTGAATCCACCTTTGAAGGGAAATGCAATCGTTTGAAAGTATGTGGAAACAACAGTAGCAATAACATATACCCAAGGCCTTCCCAGCAAAATGTTGTAATCAAGGAGTCCATCAATGACCTCGACTTCAACATTTACTATTTTTCCCCCTAGTTCAATTTGCAAGTTACTCAAAATCCCATACAGAGTGTATGTTCTTCCATCGAATGCCTTTAATGTTGTTGGTGATCATGACAAGGGCAATGAACCAAGAGTTTTCCAGAAACTCATAGACATAATGCAAGTAGATGCCCCCTCATCAATAATAGTTTTGCAAACATTTTTGTTGAGAGCTTTCACTTGGATTAGGAAGGCTAGTTGTGCTAGTAACTGTGGTGTGTATCCCGTATGGTTAAAAACCACAAGATCAGAATCCATAGGATCTATTCCACCTATTGCTGATAACAAAGCCTGTTTTTGGGAGGGACAATTTTGCAACACCTCAAGTGTCAACATAGCAAAAGATGATTGAGCCATATCTTCCACTTTATTATAGTTTTGAGTTGCTTGAGCATGAGGATTAAACATCAATTTGTGTACAACTCCCTTTGGTGGCTTTATTGTTAATTCAGGTATAACTGGTGGAACAACTTCTGGTGAAGTCGTGGTCAAAGTACTAGGTTGATCAGTAGCCTGGTTGTTTGACGACGACGAATTTCCATAATCTTTATTCCTTATTGATACCAAAACAACGTTTTTTGTATTTGCGATAGACAACATAAGTACTTGGGATGTGGAAGCATTTTCAGGGGCAACCAAATGTGTTTCTGGGTTTGGAAACGGATCTGTCAACACCGCTGAGGTATTCAAAGCCTCTAAAAGTTTAGAGACCTCAGATCGATGTGGAAAATCTCTTTTAAAATGCTCATCATTATATATCAAACATGGATAATGAGGTTTCCTAGCCGCAGAAGGGGATTCAGATGATTTTTCAGAAGTGGGATTTTTCCTGTTTCTTCTTACTATTCTTCCCCTTTTTCTTACCTCCTGGTTGCTTTGGATTTTTGCCTTTGTCAGATGACACGGCATTAATCTCCGAGGCAAGAGTGTTTGCAGATTGATTTGCATTTTGGTTGGAAATAGCAAGGGTTTGTCCAGATGGTCCCCTTGTCCTTTGTGTGCTCGAGGAACCAATCACGCCATCACCGGCATGAGAGTCCCTACTCGATTTTGGAGGTGGTGGAATGGTGAAAGATGGTCTAGGTGTGTTAGGAATTTTATCATAGAGCGTGCCTAATTGTGTGTAAATCAAATCCAAATATTGGGCACGAGCAATAACTTGCTCTTCTGTGACAACTCCTCCCTTTGCCACATCCCCAGTGATAGATGGAAGCAAGGATTTTATGAACCACTCAGCTAAAAGCTAATCAGGAACATATGTCTTAACCATTCGACAATGACACCGCCACTCATGAATATGATCTGATATGTGAGTGGAGGTAGTCTGTTTAAAGTTGGTCAAGAGTTCTGTTCCAGTCTCATACCTGAAAGGTAACTAGAAGTGGGTCAGAAAGGTAGTGGCTAAAATGGTGAAGTTATCAAAAGAAACTCTAGGTAATTATATATACCATTGAGCAGCTGGACCAGTAAGCATTCTTTGGAAATGACAAAGCGTGATCGAATCATCATTCAAAGTGTTGGATGAACACCATAAATGAAAAGTCATTAAGTGATTCGATGGGTCTTCTCCTAGATTTCCATTGAACTTTGGAATGTTAGATGGCAATTTATGTGGAATCGCCGGCCACCAAGGCACATATGCAATTGGATCATTAGTGAGTCGGTTTAAATCTGGTAGTTCTAAATTTGATACAAATGGCAACTGTTGATTCAGGTCAGGTTGAGCATACCCAGGATAGAACGGAATCGCTTATGCAATAGGTATTTTCATACCAGCGTAGGGCATCTGCATCTGGTAACCTTGGTAAGGTTGTTGGACATAACCAGTATAGGGTGGTTGTTGATAACCAGTTTGGAAATGTGGTTTTCCATAACCTACAATGCCTTGTTGCCTAGATCCTTGGTAAGCTTGATATTGACCAAAACCAATTTGAGCTTGTGAACCAAGTCCAAACTGGGGTTGGGACTACTAGAATTGAGGTTGTTGATATTGTGACAGCCACGGTTGTTGAACCGACTGTTGTTGCCCAGTATTGAAAGATTGACCAAGTTGTGGATCCAACATACCAGTGTATGCCTGGGTCATTCCAGATAAACGTACACTAACCCGAGGTCGTTGTTGAGCTTCAGAAACAAGTGGTTGTTGTATAACAACTTGAGAAACTTGAGCCTCTTGCCTTGAAACTTGAGGTTGCAAGGAAGAAGGATCAGTTTGTACTGGTTGAGATACAACAGTTTGAGCTTGCAACTGTGGCACAGTAGTGACAGCAGGCGTAGTAGGAATATTAGACACAGGTTGCATTGGTTGTGTTGGATACACCACTATTGGTTGATCTAGCAGTACTGGTTTCCATTGACAAACTCTAACTCCAGTTTGATCTAAATACTCTGGGAAATTACCATATGGTTTTCCCCCAGAGAAAGGAGGAAATGGTGAGTAAGCATATTGCTCTCCATATGGGGCAATCCAGTGTTTAATGGATACATCGGTCTTTGATGACTAGATTGCCCAAAATGATACTGATGTGCAGGATCATATTATTGATTTCCCATATGAGAAAAACCAGATTGAATTCCAGCCAAGTTAATGGGTTTTGACCATGGTGTAGAAGCAACCCCTGAGTGGGTTCCAGACAGTGATTGGTAACTGACCAGAACGGATGATTCACCATATAGGTGTGACTGAAGTGTGGTAGAAAACATTGAAGGAGTGACAACAGAAGATTCTGCTGCAACTGCATCAAATGATACAGTATTGGATGTTGATGGTTGTTCAGACATAGTTAACTAGCCCACAAGCTGTCCTAAAGATTCAACAGGAACTTGTGACGAAGCAAGACTAAATGAAGCAAAGTAATCAGGAGTAGTAGGATAAATATTAATCCCAGTTCCAAAATGAAACGGGGTGTCAGATGGGGGATCCTCTACTATCTCCTCTATGGCAATCAAAGCAGGTGGAAGAGGTTGACCGTCAGGTTCGTAAATGATTTCTGGTGTTCAAGAAGGTGTAGTTTCTACAGTGACTGATGTCGGAGGGGTAACAACTTCTGGATGTTGAAATTAAAAGTCTAGATGTTCAGGTAATTGAACTACAGTCTCAAAAGGAGGTTTTTGAACAACTCCTGGTTCAGATGTAACCTCGATTTGAACTGGGATAGGTTCCAGATCAACTCCAGATAGAGTTGTTTTAGGTTCATAGGTACTTCTTAATTGAACAATTTCAAATTGAGGATTAATTTGTTGTTGGAAAACTTCGGTTACCATTGCACTAGGGTCAGTACTAATGTCCTTAGGTAACTGTGAAACTTCCTCTTTAAAGATGGAGGTACCAGAAATAATTGAAGTAACTTGAGTCCCTGAAGATGTTGAAACAGATGTCTCAAACAACCCAGATGAGCTGGACTCAGTTAAACAAGACCACTTTGTCCGAATTGGTGTCGCTTCCAGAGGCAAAGACGGTTGACTCGCTAATATCCACAAACGACGAGGTTTGGATTGACTTTCTTCCACGATTGCTGATTACTTGATCAACTTAAAACTCAACTAAGGGGAAAGGATGTTATTCGTAGTCAATTAATTTTAACAACACTTGGACACAACTTTGCTTTTTCAGTTTTAAAGAGTCGAGAAAAAGCTAAAGATGACTCTAGTCGCCTTTGATTTTTAATGAGCCTGAAAGGACAAGTGCTTAGATGATCCTTTTACTTTTAGAGAGTCGAAAAGGAACGAAAGTGACTACTCTAGAGACTCTAGACAAGAGGGTTTACCAGAAAAATCACAAAACTGCAATATAAACCTTGGTGGTCAATTAAAGAGAAATTACCAAGGACTTTACGTACGGCAGTCAATCTTCCCGAATGTTGTGTTCAGTGCATTGCAATCGGTAAGGTGGTAGACTCGGATTTTTAGGGATAAAGGATTTAAGCCTATTGGTCTCCCACTATATACGCGATGGTACAAGGAGCACAAGTCCATACTAGCACTTATCGTATCAAAGAGGAGGAATCACCCAACCTTCAATGAAAACGACAGCCACTAGGTTTAAAGACGTCGGAACACATCTCTAGCCTAGACCTCTAGATGTGTTGTGTTAAATTCCAAAGCATTGTTAAGTTAATTGAGGTTCATTTTAAGTTGATCTTTCTTAAAAATTTGCCTTTGGGGGTTCACCGCGAAATGTGTTCTGAAATTCCTAAAGATGCATCTAAAATGATAAGCAATATTTTTGTTTATTTTCAACAATGAAAATCCCAACTACAAGGGATAGAGCATAGAAGTACTTTTAAGCAAACACCAAAGAGCACACACTAGTGCAATTCCCTAAGTCATTCTTTTGAGCACGCAAACCAAAATTCTAGAATGAAAATGCATGTATTTGTTTTCAGCTTCCCTTAATGTGAATGAGACAACAAGGAAAACTAAATGCAGAAACGATTCAAAATGTTTCACACAAAATGGCAATTTTCGACAATTTTTCTTCAAAGAGAGAAAGGAAGACTTTAACGACACTTTCAAATTTGAAGAAATAAAACTTTTTGACACTTTGAATGAAATCAAATCAAATGCACAAAATAGTTTAATCGATTAGCTATGAAGGAGGATTTTTACGACACTTCACTTTTTCGACGAAATTGAAGACTTTACGACACTTTTTCTATCAAAACGACAATCAATCAACACCACTTTTTGACAATGGATTGTAAATGACAAAACAAATACATAAAAAAATTCACCAATCCTACTCTAAACATGGCTAAATTAAGGGATGATAGTTGGTTTCAGTGATGAGACATCATTCATGCTCAGCAAGCAATCAAACAAAGATGAAAACTTGTCAAAACTTCAATTCCTAGACGGAAATTTTGAGCTTCAGTCAATCATCGCAGGCTGTAGTGATAGACAGTGCGATGCATAGCACTTTGTCCATTTGGGAACTGCTATGCATAGCAGGTCACAGTTTAGGACAGTGCGTTGGTCACAGGGAGCGATTCTGAAGTTGTTTTTGGCTCAAATTTGATGCAATTTTCAGTGGATTAAGCTTGATTTCAATGAACAATAGCAAGTAAAGTGTAGAGGAATGTTCTAAGAGGCTACTAAGCTACCAAAAGGGGCATTCAGTTCTCCCCAATGGAATCGCCAATTTGTTTTCGGGAAAATTAGTATTTCTAAGAAATGCTAACCCTCTAGGTTTGGTAGCTAAACTCGAAACAACAGTTAAAACAATTCACTCTTTTTATTATGAATGACAGATAAGAGAAAGATTATGAAGAGCCAACCTATAACTTCTGCTTGATTCCTCACTTGATCTCTCTCTCCTTTGGCCGATCTCATTACTCCTCCCCATACTTAACACGCTTGGAGAGTACTTGTGCAATTACAGAAACATAGAACCGTCAAAGCATAATGATCCATAATTCATAAACATCACAGAATCGAAAGTATGATAAACATATAATTGCATTGAAAGATTAGACAATCATAGGGGAAAAATCTTGAAAAGCTTTATTAATAGAAAGGAGGATTACAACCCATAAGTTTAATCCAGCGCCATCCTCCCAGCTTCAAACCTTCTTCACCTCATGAACAGCAAGATAATCTGACATTACCAAAATACTTTGCCTCAATACTAAAACCATCAGCACTTCCTTATCACTCAGAAAATTTAGCCTCTAGATCTCTTGGATGAGGGATCCATTTATAGATGAGTGAAGGAGGTTGAGTCATCAATGAGAATGATGAATGCCTTTCTATTTTTAGGAATTGGTTCCATGAAAGAGGGGAATAGGAGGTGGTTTCCTAATTCCTTTAGTCATCCTTGGGCGAACTCAGATGGGCAGGTGGCACTGGGGAAGCTTCTAGAGGTTTCCATGAGTAACTGATTCTTCAAACTCTCCCGTAATTTTGTCTAAGCTCGACCATCGCACCCTAAAGAGGGCCAAACTACGATGCATAGCACTTGGACAGTGTGGCACCTGCTATGCACAGCACCCTAACACAGGGCTTTCTGCAATGACCTCTTTGAGGCACTTTCTGGATGAATTTTGTGATGGAACTTTTGGGGAATGAGGCATTCAGAGGGCGAATTTTCTTTAGGGCATAAAACAACTATATTAGGGGTTGATGAACCCTAATAATCATCGACATGTGAGTTGGGGTTGATGTGCCCAAATATGTCTGTAACAAGTGTGGGGAGTAGTAGTTGGGATTTGAAGTTCGAGGTGAAGGCCATAAAGTCTCGATTTTCTATTGCCATAAATAAATCAGTTTGTCAGATAAGAGTCTCTCAGTATTGTAGTCCTTTTCAGTTAGTCCGGTCTATAATTTTTTTCCAGTTTTATCAGTCTTTTTCTCAGTTTTCCACATTGTTTCCATTTCCCAATGGTTAGGCACATGGTCTGCAGTTTTGTTCTTGGCACCTCTTAGGAAGGCTTCCATCCCCAATGGAGCCAATGTTAGGGTCAGTAATTTTTCATTTTTCAAATCTCTGTAAATGACTAAATGGTTAGTTTGAATAAAGTCTAACTTAATGTCATAGATGTTGTCATAAGTTCGAGTTTCACTATCCAAAATGTTGCCATGGGTGTGGTCATCAAGAGGCCTATTCAAAAACATGAATTTGTGTCAGTCTAAAGTTCTGATAGTTTTAAATTATGGTTCCCTATTCCTATCTATCCCATGTGTCCCTATTCCCTACCTTTTTTCCCCATTTCCCTTTATACATACCTTCATATATCATCTAAATCCTATCCACTTTTCACATATCTTATAATTCTTATTCAAATTACATTTTATTTCCCTCCCTTCATTCTAAACCTATCCCCATGACACCACTACCACTCCCTTATACTCATCACTGTGGGAATTTGTTGCAAAAAAACCCTGTTTTAGCCATCATTTTGAAACACTCTTTTCGAATGTATAGAGCCAAATTTAAAAAATCTGAAAGAGATTTTTCTCAATCACAGACTAATGAACAATAACCTCTTATAGTTTATGCACATGTGTAACATATCGAGAGTGAAAATGCATCTTCAAAACTCATTTTTCGCAATTCGTAAATTTCCTGTTTTAAGTCATTTTTTTGCAGAGAATTTTCTAGGAAGCTAGGGAAGAATTTGGAGAAACTAAGAGAGGTTTATCTTCACAAAAGCATCACCTACAATTAAATCCTTCATTTTTTACACAAGTATTACTGTTTGGGAGATATACTCAAAACATTGTCTCGTTGCACAGGCGCTACGCAGTGCTGCGTAGAGGTTACTCGTGTTCATGTAGTGCTGCATAGAGGGTTATGAGTGTTGCACAGTGTTTTCTGAGTTTACTAGTGTTGCGCAGTATTTTCTGAGTTTACCAGTGTCGCGCAATGCTTCTCTGAGGTCACGAGTGTCACGCAGTTTAATTTCAATTTGTGGGAGGTGTTCACAAGTGCAACGAAGATTCTAGATGTCAAAGTTTAAAGGGTTGAACATGTAGCAGAGGTGGTAGCCAACTCAAACCATCAGTTGCCAACCACGTGTCAATTTTGAAAGAAAAAGTTCCAACACAGCCATTGCCCAACTGTTACCCATTCAATGCGCAGTTAGTAACCAACGGTCATTTTTTTCTGCTTTTGATCCATGAATATATGCTTCGAAAACAAGAGTGCTTTTACAATGATTTAGTTTTTTTTTTTTTTTTTTTTTTTTTAAGATATGAATGTTTTATGGTTTTTTTTATCATTAGAGGAAAAAGACTTTAAAACAATAAAAATATTTCCCTTTTTTACTTTGATTTGAAGCTCTATTGGATTAATGATGTGATGCATCTAGACACTCTGTATTTGCTATAGTAGGTCTATTTAAACTAGAAAAATAGATTGAAAAGGTTGTTGTTGGTTCAACATTGTTTGCATCAGTTATTACAGTTTATGAGAGTGATTGTGATCAATTTTATGAATAGAATGCTTATGACTTGAGGGTTATCGATTATTGTCTACAAGGATTCTTATGGTGTAACTATTTGGAGTTATTTTTGTCTATTTCTCAGTTATTCAATTAATTCTTATCCATAGTTTCTTGTTTATGGTTATAGTGATCTCAGCTCATTTGGAATTCAGTTAAGTTGCTCTAAAACAATTGTATTCATATTTCAGATGCAAATGAAATATTATGTACTCATGCATGTTATTTATTTTGTTTAGTTTCTTTCTTATGTATGAGAAGTATTGTTATGTGCAAGGAAAGAAATTGTGTTTTCTATTTTCTCCTCTATACTACAACTGATCTCTTTTGTCCAAAGTTATGCCTGATAAGTGCTTATGGAGGATGTTGATTTTACTTGCATAAGTAAACTGAATAGAAATTCAAATTGATCACATGCTATTATCCTCTTCGACCATTCATACTTCAACCAAATACTTCAGAATTCCTTTTTCAAACCTGGTCTCTACAAAAACTTGTGCTTTAAAGTCTTTAAACTTTATATTTTTCAAGTGAGGGAGCCCCTTCTGGTTGGAGAAGACCAGTCTCTCAACCCAAAGTGGTTTGTGGTTACCTCTAGGTTCCTCTCCTCAGCCTGGAGGAATTACAGAGTGATAACACCTGGTTTAAAGTCCCAATTAGACCTCACATTGTTTGGGATAGGAGCCCCATCTGGTATGTGGGCCCAACTGCCACCATGAATGTTTCTGTTCTTGGTTATCAAATGAGAAGGTGTCAGAGTGGGACAAGAATGAAATGCTTAGGCAGTGGAAGAAAATCAGCCCAAGATTGATAAATTGCAGAAAGAGGTACAAACAAGTCCCAACAACAATAAGAAGAGGTATGCCATGAGAGGGATTAGTGAGCTAAAACCCAATCAGACATATAATAAATAGGAACATGCCAGAAGTTAATTGCAAAGTAGTTCCCAATAGGTCACCGACATGGAAAGGAACAAGTAAACACATATTTGAAAGCAAAACATACATGCAACCACTATGTACCAGTCCATAACATATTGCACATATGAAAGCGCACACACAAATATAGTGAAGTATCAGACAACTAATACAACCACTATGAGTAAGCATGGGAATCAATGTCTAATAGAGAGAACAACTTATTAATGTTGTTGCAACTTCGACTACATATCATGCAATTGGTAAAAACCCAATAGTGGAACATGGGCTTGTCGCACCATTGCCCAATGCAAAACCCTAGGCCCACTACAAATCCACTCTATTAATTGCCAAGAGCTTAGTGGCTCTAGCTCTCAAGCATAAATTAGTTATCTAATCCTATCCTCAACTCAAGTGCTAAAGTCCCCTACTCAATGAGGCATGAGGGTACATTTATAGAGATGAGGTGATTGTTCACATACCGTGACCATTGAACTCCCCTCATGACTCTTGAAATTCCTTACTACTCTCTCATGCCAACCACCTAGTACATGCACCATTGATCTCGACATGATTGTTGGCACCATGATGATAACCTTTACATATTGATAGAAGAGAGGATGTAAGGTGAAATGAAAGTTTTGAGAAAACCTAGTGTTGGATCTCATTGTCGGCATAGTTGTGAAACCATGAAGGCATGAATTGTTGGACTGCCTGTCATTGCGCCTTGCATACATACAATCACCTCTTGTTGTTGTATTATTCGTTGAAACCTTAGTTGTGTGACTTCCACAGAAACACTAGCTTCCTTTTTTAGGTCAGAAATCTTGCTTTTCCCTGCTATCTGTCGTTGACATTGACACAATATCTAAGAAGTCTTGACTTCTCTCACAGACCAACATTCGTGTTCCCTTTCTCTGCCTGCAAGAAGATAACATTGACTAGGCATATTTATAACAAAGAATGATATCGGAAATAAAACCAACTAATTGAAAGAATGACATTAATAAATAATTAATTAATACCCCCGTATGGTCAATTGTTGTGCCACAGTGTTATCAATGCATGTCCTCTTGAATTCTTCAATCATGTTTTGTTAACCTACTATGACCCATGGGACAAGTGTTGAATATATCCACATGGTTCTGCAGTGCCAATAGTCATGTAGTCTTGCCAATTTTTGGGGACTAAAACTCTCTATGCGAGGTTAATTTCTCTAAACTTGAGTAGAATCGTGGAGGTCTATGTTGTTTGGTCCCTTTCATGGTTTTCATCTGGCCCCTTCAATGGATTCTTCTGTGCTCTTGTTGAGACCTTCTCCTAATTTTTTTTTAAAATAAGGATGTGCACATGTTCTTATTATATCATCAAATTCATCCAGTAGCAGCTGATAAGCATCCTTAGGAATTTTGTCGACAAAGTTGATTTTGTTTATGCTAACAACACGACCTCATGCGATTTATTTATTCCTTGGTGCACAAACATCATGTTCTCTTCATATGATGTGTTGTTGCATATCGTTTGAAGAAGGCAAAACAATGTGTATTCAAGCAGATGCAACTTGAATTTTCTCATGCTTCCAGGCTAACATGTTGACGATTCCACTCGATGATGGCTCAATACATCATATGAATAAAGGTTGCAGGTAGTAGGTTGCATAGTCGCATGAGAGATAGAGGGAGGATAGGTCGTTGTCTATTTTCCATTGTTGCACAGGGACACGCTCTTGAGCTCCCCGCACCCCAGGACTGCAATGTGCCTTGCAAAACATTTCCTAATATCCCCTAAGTCATGAAGCCCAAAGAAAATTTTTTGCCAAGATTGAGGGATGTTTCACATATGGGGGCACACCGAGGTGTCCGCACACGAAAAACGTAAGGTCTAAACCTGTTATTATAGTGGCCTTCACAAATAATCAACGTCACTTGCCATGACATACAAGGCTTAAGCAAGGAAGGACAGGAAGAATGGCTAGGGTTACAGAGAGAAAGTTTGGAGCCGTCGCAGCTCCCAGTGATCAGTGTTGCAATGGAACAGCTAGGAGACTGGCAGTCGGGTATGCAGCGGTTGTATTACGGCCAATGGTTTGGTCTGAAACATTAGCAGGAAAGGGGACTCAAATAGCGTCGAGGGGAGGATTCTCCCTTCTTGGCTCAAGGCAGTATTCACTGGGCGGCACTGAGATCCATGCCATAGAGCCTTGGGCTAATAGAATCAAAACAAATAGAACTTACCCTGTTTCGGGATGCAGTACAAAACATAGTGGGAGAAACAGTTAAGTGAGGCAACAATTCCTACGATATATTGAAGGAGAAGCGGTTGATTGAACCACTGGCCCTCCTCAGACGGCCATGGGAAGACCAAACTGTCGTTCTCGAGCAAACTTTCAAAGGAAAGGTCGACAAACAAGTAAGGGACGAGAGCATAGGGTCATGGTACAAGCACTTCGATGCACCCCTATACACCTCTGAACAGATGTGGGAGCATGATTTTAAGGCAAGGAAGAAATATAAGACTCGAGCCCTCCCCATCAAAAATGCCATTCGTCGAGTGGTCAGGGTTTCCTTGATACACACAGGACCTGTGGGTATTTTATATAAGCAGTGGAAAATTGACCTCAGTCAGCCTGCACCCTTTATTACATCGGTGACCCAAATAGCATAAGATTCCGGGCAAACAAAAACAAAACTAGCCATCAATGACCCCGGCCAAGAACGGACACAAATCTTCATCAGAACCCTGTCAGGGAATACGATTTGCAAACAAACCTGGATAGGGATGCTGATAAAAAATATAAAGGATGAAATACAAGAAGATTTAGGCATCTCAGCAAACCTGCTAAGCTTGGTATATGCAGGACAAATTCTATAGGATAAATATACAATGCAGCACTATGCCATTGTGCGAGACTCAACCATTATACTAAGCACGAGGCTGAGAGGTGGAAGTTTTGGATCTTGCTCAAAGGGCACAGGTTCTTTCAAGGATGTCGTCAAAGGGAAGGGGGAAGCCAGCACCAACACAAGATCTACCAGGACCCTATATTGTGGAGCAAAGAACGCAGACTCCAGTGCTGACAATCGATTTGCCTGAGGTAAACAATTTTTATACTGATTTCTCTTCCATGGCTGTCATATGCAGATTCAATGGCTTTTGGCCCAAAACAAATGCATTAAGAAAATTGATATTTTCCACATGGACAACAAACTGTGACATCCATTTGTGCTCCAAGGGTTTTTTTTATTGTCAAATTCGACACGGTCAAGGAAAAAGAATATGTCCTCCATGAGGGGCCATGGTTCTGGGGTAATGCAGGACTCTTCATGACCCCCTGGTTCCCGGGATTTGACCCCTCCTCAATGGTGGTTTCCAAAATGCCAATATGGGTTAGGCTTCACAACCTCCCATTACACTTCTAGCTTCCCAAAGTATTTGAAGCAATGAGGAATGCGATAGGTAAATACATCAATCAAGGCATGGAAATAATTGCTAGATGCATACATACTTTTGCCAGAATCTGTGTGGAGGTTGATCTTAGTCAAGGGCTACCTGACAACATTATTCTGATCCATAACAACACACGGTGTAAACAGCCACTAGATTATGAAAACACGACCTTCACGTGTCAAGGTTGTCAACAAACAGGTCACCTCCATAATAACTGTCCACAAGTCAAACAAAAAACAGAAGAAACAAGAAACAAGAACAAAAACCAAGAGGCTGGCAATGCACAGTGAATCCAGAAGAAGAAACAGAGGACGAGGAGGCAGTTAACCCTCCACCTAAACATGATGATGATACTATTGGGGAAGAAGCCACGGCATCCATCCCCATAGCTAACAATCAGATACACAAGTCCCCAGAATCTGAGAAAATTGCACCACAAGAATTGATGGACTCCTACCGAAGAAGATACCAGCGATAGAGGACACTAGCGGAGCTAAAAGAAAACATTCTCTAGATCACTCTGATACAGACAAGGATAATCCTTGCATAGTGGAGGACTCTTCTCTGGTACTTTTTTCATCCTCACAGACTCTGGGGGAGTGGCAAAAGGTTGAGAAGAAAAAGGGGAGGAAAACATGATTTCCTCCCTATTTGTACTATATTTTCCAGTTTTTTTTTTTTTTTTTTTTTTTTTTTTTTGACATTAGACTTTTGTGTTGCTTGTTGCATATGCACTACTACATCTACAAAATGTAATTTTGTTATTTTTAATAAAATTACGATTTCTTCCAGGGGAAAAAAAGACATACAAGGTTTAAGCGATAAGGCATCCTTATCTAATATAACTAAACATATAATTTCAATCTTAAACATGTCTAGTGGGCCATGCAAAATCCTGGAGTATAGTATTCAAAGAATTGGAATTGCTCGGGAAAATAATGTCAGACCCTTAAAAATATGTCAAGATCTTAATGGAATCCCAATCAAAAAATACCCTTTTGCAAGTGCCTTGGCTCTTGAATCATTAAACAATGCTCTTTTCAAGCACATTCCTATGACCTGGAACCTGGAGAAAGATCGCAGAGTCACGTAGTCGCATGGGAGAGAGGGAGCATAGGTTGTGGCCTCTTTCAAGCACGATCCTGTGACCTGGCGACTTGGAGGAAGATCTCAAAGTCACGACACAGGTATGTTGCATCTCCAGGCCACTCTTTCAGGTTCTCAACTGCGACTCTATGACCTGAAGGAGGTCGTGACTCATGGAGGTCGCATAGTCGCACCGCAGTCTAGGTTACACCTCTTGGAAACCTACCTGGGGCCTTGGAGTATGATTTAGCGACCATTAGTCACACAATCGCATTTTGAGCAAAGGTCGCACTTCTGGTTGCTTCCCTAAGGGCATGGAGTGCCACTTAGTGACTGGTGAGAGCAAAACACTTCACTTTTGAGCCTGGTCTAGTTAATGTGCCATATCTAAATGATCCTGATCCAGAAAGATGACCTGATATTAAGTGCATGATTCCATTCTTGTGCAGCTAGGATCCTACCAGCAACTTTAGAAACATCGAAAGAGTGTTGAAACAATTCTTCTTGCTCCCTTAGGGATCTCAGGCAAATTGTTTTCTTTAAGTCTAGACATCCCTTGATCTTGACATGATGCGACTTCATTGATGGCGTGTGTTTTATGGATAGGAGCAATCATTTATGCGAGCTGTTCTACAATCGGAGTTCTGAGAACTCTTACCAAACATTGCCCTTGTTTTATCCAGATCTTGAAGCGTCATTAATGTTCAGTTCCTCTCATCCCTTCCACATATATGTGAATCAGTATCCTTTGATGAGAACATGATTTTAGCCTCTGCGTGGGCATATCTATAACGGTCAGGTGCCATGAGAATCGTGATGTATGATGCTCAATTCGTTGTCACGTAGTCACAAGTTTTGAATTTGCTAGCATTTTATGTGTAGTGACATGGCATGCGTTCTGTTGACCCTTCTCATGATCGATGATGGTGCCATCACATTAGCTTCCCACACTAATATGCCTTTTATATCGATCGACACAATATTTATTCCTTTTGTTCTAGTGGTCCCCTCTTAATGGTCGAGAGAAAACCGGTGGGGAGTGTTCCATCATTCAAGTGTGTTTTAAAACGAATTGCAGCCACTTTCAATGTGAACTAGATATTTGTGGCATAATGTTGTCTCTTTAGTGTTAGTTACACTACCTACCTCTTCTTGTTTCCTTTTTCTTTAGTAGGCCAGCATATCGAAAGCGTTCGACTCATGAACGTTATCTCAAAGAGAGGCAACATGACAACATCATGATCTACGATGGTGCAGTATCCAGGTTTATGAAGATTAGCATGAGTGAACTCCAATATCATATTCACCACACATGTAATTTTAATAATATGGAAAATGGATCACGACTGAATATGGCCCATTTCTGGATACCTATGTTCCTTACATCATATCACAAGTTTTGAGCAAGCACTCTTTAATCCTTTCTTTAGTTCCAAACGATGATTTTTGTTCCATGAGAGAGTATTCAATGCCATAATCCCCACTATCATCTTTCTCATTAAGCCACTGCCTGGTTCATATGGTATATTAAAGCCATCCTCTTTATATAATCTTAGTGGTGCTACGTTAAGGGGCATCTTCAACTAATTCCTTGAAAAGAGGATGTAATTAAAACAAGTTAGCTTACACTATTGACACTTTCATCTAAGAGCATGAAAACATATTATTTTCATGTGAGAGAATGAAAGCAAAAAAACAATACTAAAAATAAGTTATTCAAGGAGCATGAACCATAAATAATCCAATTTAAGGTGTTATGGGTTGCATGGGCTGAGGGAGTCAAGCTTTAATTGGGAGATCAATCTAAACATGGACACAAAATCTTAAAATCATTTGTGAGTATGCATTTTGTAAGGTGAGGGTTGATCCACGGTGAGATTGGGTCCTTGGTCATGATGATATAGGGTTCTAAAGATGCATGAGAGGGGAGGAGTAGTTTCATAAACCCTAATGTGACCAAAAGATGCTTTGGAAACAATGCAATATGTCTTTGTTCATGCACGATGCACATGGTCAAGAAATAAAATTGGGATCATCTGAGACTTTGAGTGCATTGCTGAAACAATGAGTCCCTTCCCACCCTGGTGTAGTCATAAAATGAGGCCCAAAAATGTCAAGATGTTGTTATGATGCTTGGTCAGTGCCAACACATGTTTGTGGCCATGCAGCTAGAGGATAAGATGATGTTAGACAAGGTCGTTGGTTCATTCGATCATAAATGTTTCGAGTGCGCAAGATGTGGATCACAATACACAAACCCAACCACATTTGGAAGGGACGCGGATGATGGTGAGGCAGTGCCATCGAAAAATTGTATTCCCATAAACCCTAAAGGGTGAGGATTATTTCAAAGCAGGGTTGGAACTTCAATCACATGCACCTAGGGTTACAAAGATGCTAAGGGAAAGTCATGACCCTCACAAATCCTAATGCACATGTGGACGTGAAGGATCCGCTAAGAAGCTAGGGAAAATGTTCTGAAATGACTCTCACCATGATCCCAAGTGATGCCAATGAGAATGCACCCCTAGATGCATGAAAATTTGGTAACAATGGGGAGGGGATCACTCTTTTGACAATCTAGGGTTTCTCCCAAAACGTAATATTGTAAATCGTAAGGGAAGCCAACTTGAATGCATGCTTGTTCAAATATGGGACATCTACCCATCACGATGCATACCATGCAAAGATGAGTTTCAAAATCATGAGAGACTCTTAATGCATCAATGAATCCATTAACCTTCGAAACCCTAATACGATCCTAAGGCCTATGTCTGAGATAAAGCATGATGTGCGGATCTAATGTATGAAGCATGAGTGGGCGCATCAAAGGGGTTGGATAGGCAATGTCGTGGGGAGAGTAACCATTTGAAGGCCTTATTGCAACCCTAGTAGCTGATGAGTCTCATCATTGGGTAATTATATGGGCCTTAATTCACCTCCTAGATTAGTCAAACCAACTATTCTCACAACTTATTGCATACTTTTGATTATATTTTTCTTATGAGATGAGTTAGAGTTGAATATTTTGCTTTGTGGTCTAATGTGCATGTAATGCAAGATTAAAGGATAAAAATAAGTAATTTTAGCAAAGACCTTGGTAAAAACTCGAATGGGACAAGGGAGAGGAATTATAGGAGGGAAATCATCCTCATTTACTACCCCTCCATTCGAATATTCCTCCATTAGCTCGGAGTACAACCAGCGAAATCATGAGAACAAGAAGGCAGCCGAGCAAGTGGAAGTCAAAGCACCAGTTTATCTTGAGTTTGGAAGCCGAGCCTCGCTAATTTTAAGGAAGTCATTGTATAATTGAGTCATATAAGTAGAGAGGCCTAGGACCTCAAGGGGATTCAAACTTTTGATTGTAAAACTCTACTTTATTTTCGAGCTGCAAGACTTGTGATAGTTTTTGATGTAATCCATTGTTTTAATAATAAGAATGAGTTTTTTTTTGAGCCAGCACTGAGTTAACTTAGAGGGTTGAAGCTCTTGGGTTAGGGCCCAACCCTAGTAGCTAATGCTCCTCTTTATTGTACATGTATGCTAGCATAGATTCATGGTTTGATTGTGCATTTGATTAAGTATTCGCATTTCCATTACAGTAGTGTAGAGTAGATCAATTATGTTTCAGTTTGCTTCCATTTGTGCCTTCTAATTAGCAGGTTAGCCAGGAATTCTTGCATGAAGTTTGTTGTCTTGATTCAGTATGTGTTTCATTTCATTATCATCTTTTTCCATCACTTTTTGCGCATATGCTCATTTCCTTCAGCACAAAATGCTTAAGCGGAAGCTAATAAAACACGTCTTGATCAGATTATACCTATAGATTTCCTCACCATTCGTTCCCCAACAAACCTGACCAATCACCATCCAATTCATTTCAATGTTTGACTTTACGCACTCTAGATCTCTACCATCGATCTGTCTAGCTTGATCCAACGGTTGTCGCGTTGTCTCAATACTTTATGTGCTCCAAATCTCCACCATCGATCTGTCTAGCTTGATCCAACGGTTATTGTGTCATCTAGATACTTCATGCGCTCCCAATCTCCATCGTTGATCAAACTCGCATGATCTGCTAACTATCGCGCAATCTCACGTAGATTCTTGCATGACCGATATTCGCCCAAGAACACGTGAGAAAAGTGGTTTTCCCGTGCTATGTGTCATCCAATTAGGCTAATCACGTAAAATTTTAGGATTCTGCTTACGGATTTGAGGGTGTGCGAGAAACTGCTTACTACTTACGAAAACTCGCTCCATCATTCCGCACATTTTTCCCGCGATAAGATCTCCACCCCTCATCTTCCGTTAATCCTGTCTGTCCACCTATTCACTTAACCTCCGCGATAAGATCTCCGCCATTCATCTCCCATTAACCCTATTCATCCATCTATTAACTTAACCTCCACGATAAGATCTCTACCATTCATCTTCCGTTAACCCTATTCGTTCATCTATTCACTAAATTTCCCACGATAAGATCTCCGTCGCTCATCTTCCGTTAATCTTGTTCACACATTGTTGGGTGCAGGAATTACACTTAAGCAAACTCCTCAACACTTAATTTGTCAACCCAGGGGATCCGTAAACTTAGAGACAAAGCACAGGAAATGCCAGAGATGGCATGAATCTTTCTAATATAAATCCCTACTTTCTTTAAAGGAAAGATTGCATAACCAAACTAAAAAGAGAAAAAGGCAACTTGAACCATCAAAATAATCTAAGACTGGAACAAGGAAGAATGCATTTGCAAAAGGGAATTAAAAATAAAGGTGCAACCACTCTAGCTAACTATTGTTTAACTACTGAGTGTGTGTTTTTCTTTAGCAGAGACACTTAGTAGTCTCATCAGATGGGCCCTTAAATCTGCTCCTTTAGAGATTTCCTTCTTGCACTATTCTATGTTGTACTATCGTAGTCTGCTTGCACTAGTGTAGGAACAAAGATTTATGCAGAAGGTATAAATGGTGTCTTTATTAAAGGCTTTTTACTTCCTGCAAGGGCTTGAACTTTTCCAGGTTCAAAGCACTCAGATCCCATGGCAAGAAACTAGTTCTTGCACCGGATCAGAGCTTCTTGCACTTAGCATTTAATTCTTAAAATGAGTGCTTAGTTATTGCAAGTGCTATTATATTGTTAAATCAAATTGCACACATAAAAAAGAATGTTTCTGATCTTGACAGAGTGCAAAAATAAAGAAACAATCCATATACATTTATCCTGTCATAAAGCATTTAATGAAAGAAAGAAAATTTCGGAAAGTAGACTAAGAAGGCTTGTTGCATCACACCAACATGCACTGGTGCAGGTTCATTTCTCCTACTTGGATTGGGCAAGGAAAACCAACCAAACAGAACTGCAGAAAAGGAAATATCACACCAACATGCACTGGTGCAGGTTCATTTCTCCTGCTTGGACCAGGTGGGGAAAACCAACCAAATAGAACTGCAGAAAAGGAAATATCACACCAATGTGCACTGGTGCAGGTTTATTTCTCCTGCTTGGACCAAGCAGGGAAAACCAACCAAATAGAACTCCAGAAAATGAAATTTATCTACTTCACACAACGGATCTGCTTTCACTCAGACAAAAATGCATGTGCTTGAAATTAGATCACACTTGACAACATAAACACAAATTACAAGAAACAGGAAATAGGGTAAACATGTTGGGTTGGTTGGGCCCTAGCCAACCAACGTGTTTCCCTTTTAAATAAAAACACTGCTCATTACTTCAATCAATTCATCAGCTCAAATACAGAAATGCGATTTATAAAACATGAGGTGGAGCTCCCTTTTATTAATTCACTGAGGCAAGTACATGCGTGAATACATCGTCCAGCCTAGATTCGGGCGATAACAAAATACAACAACCTATTACCGCCTCTCTGGCTATGTCTTTGTTCTATCCAAAAACTCCCTTAGTCCTATTTACATTCTACATTATATAGATCTTTGGCCAAGGGCCGAAATAGGTATTTCAACCGATTACATAACCAACCACAGAATTTAGCTTCTCAGCCTTTAAACTTAGACAGTTAACAAAACTAGTCGTACCCAATCTCCAGCTTTCGTTCTTCATAGTTTTGATCTCGAGTGCCTTTAGATCGATCTTATTGTCGTGGTTAAAGCTGCTCAAAACAGGGAAATTCGATCTCACTGTCTTTAGATCGATCTTGCTGGGTGGTTGAAGCTGCTCAAAACAAGGCGGTGATCAAGGAGGTTCGGATTTGCTGCAAGGATTTGTTGTGCTAGAAACGGTGCAAGATTCGATCCTGCACTAGGATCAGCAGTTACGGTAAGTAATCTAACTACCAAACAACATTGGAGATATTGATAAGTTACAAAGAGTGATTAAAAGTAAGAAATCATGTAATAAATGATTAATTAATGCTAAGTTAAGTTAAAAATATGAAAAATAAAGTGCATACGAAATATGTCACCATTCTTGGACTGGTGCAAGATGAGGGTGTATAAGAGAGGTAAAATAGTGGTAAATGGTTATGATTTAGGAAGGAGAAAATGGAAAAAAGAGAGAAAATTAAGGGGCTAACACACATCTATTCACTAAATCGCCTGCGATAAGATCTCCACCGCTCATCTTCCATTCATCTTGTTCGTTGATTGATCCATCTGTCTATTCACGTAATCTCCTGCGATAAGATCTCCGCCGCTCATCTTCCATTCTTACTATTTGCTAATTGATCCAACAGTTCCTATGCACTACTGCTTCATTACGTCCTCCCTTCGCTAATTTCAATCTTCGCTTGCTCTTCTGCTTGACTCCTTGCATGCTTGATTTTACCAAAACACCAAAAACACGAAAGCAGACTTAGTTTAGTTTCCTTGCTTACACATTAGTTTGGTTTGATGCTCTTTACTTTTGTAACTTAGATAAAAGGATTAGGTTAGTGTTGATTTAGCAATTCTGCTTAGTTTAGCTGTTTAAATGGTTAATTAGGATATGGTGTGATTTAGCATAACATGTTGTTTTCTTCAGTACTGCAGTAGAGTAGCTCTCTTAGAATAGATTTGCTCTTCTTACATCAAAGAATCAAGCTTCTTCTGACTATATAGAAGTCTGGATTGGAACCCCTGGGGTCTCTCTCCAAATGAACAGTGACAATAGGCAAGACCTTCACTTCTATTTGTGCATATAGCACTGTCACCTCCAAGTTTGTACGAACCCTGGGTTGATAGGTAACGTTGGTAGCCCAGGAGTTGCAGCATCCTTGCTGCAATACTGGCGCTCATCACTTTTTGGTGTCGTTGTCGGGGAGGTGTTAGAGTATAATGTGATTACTGCTTTCTTTTCTTCTATTTCTAGTCTCCAATCTTCTGCCATTAGTTTATTTCTGCAAAAGTAATCTAGTAGCTTCCTTACTTTCAGTTGTCATTATCTGCTTTCCTTTCCTAGTTGATTCATTTCTTTTTACTTTTTGCAATATATATATATATATATATATATATATATATATATATATATATATATATATATATATTATATATATATATATATATATATATATATATATATATATTCATTAGGCATATTTAATTTCAAAAGTAGAAAATTGCATTGCATTAGAGTTTTCATTCAATCATAAAAACAAAAACAAAAACAAAATTTCTCCAACACCAACCCACCCCCCATTTGATCACATGGTGCAATAAGAGCCATATCACCATTCACTTCTGCAGGTAGAAGAAGAATATGGCAAAGAATGTAGAAGAAATGGATGGAGATGATGACAATCAGGAAGATCCTCTTGGATTTCCCATTCAAGATATTGATGGTAGTGTGCACATGAAGAACATACCTCCATCTTTTCTTCCAAAATTTCATGGTCTAAGATCAGAGGATTTGAAAACCTTTCTCTTCGAATTTGAGATTGTTTTTAGATCTTATGGTTACTTATTAAACACTAAAAAACTGAGATTGTTTCCAACAACTTTGAAGGATAGAGCTCTTAAATGGTTCAATAGTTTAGGGACTAATTCAATAAGATCATGGAATGATATGCAAAAGATATTTCTAGACAAATATAAAGATCATGATCTTAAAGAAGAAATATTTAGAATGAATCAAAGAGAAGATGAGAGTCTAGAGGATCTGATAGAGAGGTTCATGTATAATCTTAAGAGGGAAAAACTACATCATTTAGGATCCGACACACTAAAAACCCTCTTCCTTAGAACAATTAGAGATGAAGTGATTGATATCCTTACTATCATGAGTAGAGGTGATGTATACCAATTATCATTTGATGAAATTTGTGAAACATGCAAACACATATCAAGATGAAAAGCAAGGGTAAGTAAATCAGCATCAAGATCGGTAAGTCAAGCTAAACTTGGACATTTTCTTGATGATTTTAAAACAGAAATTCTTAACAATCTAACAAAACAAGTAGAAATGTTAAGAATGCAAGATGAAGGAAAAGAAAATTCTGATACTTGTGTTGCAGAATCACAGGATGTTAAACATTGTCCATCATTACCAAGGATGAAGAAAGTTCACCAAGAAGACAATGGAGCAAGTCAATTGCCAATGCATCAATGTTATGTAGCTCCAAGAGAACCATCGCAGCCTATTCAGCCTGATATTGTGCAAGAGCCTAATTCACAATTTCAAGGTTATGCACATCCACCTCAAAGTAATTGGAACACACCCTTTCCTTGGTAACATTGGCCATCTCAACCCCAAAACCAATCTTGGCAACAAGGTTGGAAAGGAACTTATGGGAGCCATCCACAATATCCTTAGTATTTTCCTCAATATCTTCCATACCAAACTCCATGCTATCCTTACCATTCACCACCACTGCAACCACAACCCCATCCACATCCATCTCAAATATACAGTCCCACTCAACTACCTGTACCACCATTCCCAAGCCCACACATTGAAGTAGCTCAACCCACTTACAATGCTGAGGTACCACACTTCCAAATATCTCCTCTTGAGATCAATGATATTCACCATAGCTCAAGAAGAGTATTGCAAAAAAGAGATCATCTTGACATTATTGAAGGACCACATCCAAAAGAAGAAGATTCAAATAAGAATACCACAAAACAATGGGCTGCATTTGATGAAGAGTAGACAATAAAATTAGAGATTGAGAAAGCTCCCTCATGGTTACCATCAAATCCTCCATATGTTCAAGAGAACAATCAGCAAAAAGAGGAAGATTTGAAGGTCATGGTAGAAGAAGACATGAAGAATGATCCAAGTCAGCAAGTGGACCAGGGATATCAAAACTACATTGAAATATGGTTCTAGACAGTCACAAAGTTACAGCATCACTCTCTTCCTCAAATATGCTTGATCCTTTCAAAGTCAAATCATTTGGTCTATGAAATCCAGGTACATGTCAAAGCTTACATTCCAAGCCTCCACATCATCTTATCTGTCATCATGATGTGCACATGGCTCCATTGGAAGTATTCTTATACTTGGAAGTGATTTTTCTTTTCAAGTAGGGTAGGGTAGAAAAAAAAAGAAAAAAAGGTGAAAACCTCCATGAGGAGGTCAATGGGTTGAAATGAAAAAAGAAAAGAAAAAAGATCCTAGGTGAAAACCTCCTTTGAGGCGCCTAGGCAGACCTACTAGTTGAAAAACTCATTGAGGTGACTAGTAGGCTGTTATGAAACCAGCTCACAAAAAGATAGATAAACGCCTTGGAAATAAGCCTCTTCAAGGGAAAACCTCCTTTACATTACACAAATGAACAATTCTTGGATGATACAAATGACAAGACCTCCTTTCTATATATAGGAGTCTAAGGGGTCATAATATAATCAAAGTCGACATAACAATAATATTGTAAATGCATAATAATAACAATAGTGGGCTTCAATGGGGCACAATAATAACAATATAGGGACTACATGGGCACAACAATACAATAAGGGGGTTGCACTAATAACAATAAGGGGTTACACTAATAACAATAAGGGGTTACAGTAGTAGCATAGGGACCTAACATGCTCCTCTCCTTCAAAAAGTGTTGTCCTCAATGCTTGAGTAGTTCTTGATGCTTTTGTATAGATTTTTCTCCTCCCATGTGGAATCTTTAGCGGGTAAGTTCTTCCACTAGATGAGATACTCTAAAATTGATCTATTTCGCAATTGTCGATTTCTCGGTTCTGTGACTGCTTCAGGTTCCAATATGATTTTTCCTTCCTTGTCAAGTTCTCACAATACTACTTGAACTAAGATCTTATGCAACTTTTGAATGAGTTTCCACTCCTTTGGGCATATGCATATCTGTAAGGCCTAATGTTTGGAGGAACACTTCTTGGAATCAAATGAATAGCATGATCATGATCACAAATAGGTGGGAGGCCTTTGGGAGTCTCAAATACCTTGGAATGATTGTCCAAAACGTTTTGGAGATGTGGAGAAATACATGATTTCGATGTGGGATCCTCTAGTGAACATAATTGTGCAATTACACCCCATTTTTCTTTATTTAGAAGCTTTGTCATGCTATTAGAGTTGATTATCTTTCCTAGTTTCCCTTCGATACCCCTCAATTCAACTTCTTTTCCTTCCCAAAAAAATTCAAGAAAAGTTCTTGAAAATTAAAAGCTAGCATACCCAAAGATTGTATCCTGTTAGGTTCCTATACCAATAGGTGTCATTTTTCATGATTGACATTGATAGGATCTAATATGTTCAAACCTTAGCTGGTTCCAAAGGTGTTCCATATTCCAAGAAAACAAAAAATTAAAAAATGAAAAGAGGGTGTGCCTTAAAAGAAAATCAAAGGGCAAGGAAAATAAGATGGTCAAAAGAAAAAATGAAAGAAATAAACCCCAAACAAAGGACCATGGAAAGTGTGCAAGTCCAAAAAGGCCACTACTATTCTATTTTTGCAAAGAGCTTATGGAATGCAACTGTTGATTCATATCACAGTTGATGGATGGCCAAACAGCATAATCTTGGCCAAATTCATGTTTAAATTTCCTGTCTTAGAGATAGAGAATGAAACCTGTCCAAACTGTTCAATCTTGGCAGGTGATTAGCTAGGTAGAGAAGCAAAGGAGCTCAATAGCTAAATCTGAGCCCTTTGAAGAAATAAGGGCAGACTTAGATAGGATGGCAGTTAAAAGAAAAGAAGTGAGCAAGGGTTTGCTAGTTCAAATGCACCCAAGGAACAAGGAAGAAAAAATGTTAGGTATAATAGGCTGGGTAGGCAGTTTTGATGTTGCGGAAGCAGGCTTATGAGTAATTTTGTCTTTCAAAGGTGATTCATCTTATTAACTATCATACATACCATGGAAACTATGTGGTGTCAGATCAAATGAAGCATGTCTAAATTCCCCTCATTCTTCTCCCTAAAATCACTTACTAACCTTCCCCGAAGGATATTGAGATCTGCTCAAAATTCATAGATCACTCCATTTCATAAAAAGCTTTAAGTTAAATGACATTTTGCTTAGGCAAAGAAGCCACATTTCTTGTGTAAAATCCTTCTCCTTTTGACTCTCCCTATGGCCTAAGTTTTTACTCTACAACTTAGTGCTCATTGGCATATCATTTCAAAAAAAAAAAATCATATTAACATATTAACGGTATTAGATAATTCCCTATGGTTATTCCCCCTGCCCGTATTATATAAACATATAAAAACCCCAAAAAATCTAATATCCCGCCCCGGCTAACTATAACATATATCTTGGTTTACAAAGGGAATTAATGGTTCATCTGGAACCATATAAATCACCCTCACCGCGCAAAATATTGAAAAATTAATTAACGCCTGGTTAATTAATAATTAAGAACCCCGACGGCCAATAGAAATTGCCACGATATGTTTAAATCATTGTTTATTACACGACTCCCCGCGCCATAATCCACTGCCAACTCTGCTTGCCGCCAGCCGTTAGATCCGGGCCTGCAGATCGAACGGCCCATAGCAATATCGGAACCCCTCCGATGCCCGAAGATTAGCGTCTGGGGAATGGGCGGTATTGTCGTTGTACGAGGCACACGCGGCGCCCTCTGGGCTTGTTCGCTGCCCCTTCTCCGATACCACCCAAGCCTATAAAGCGGTGCGGGATAATACCATGTACTGCCCCGCTGACCCCTTGATGACATCATCCAACACATCATCCACCACGTCGTCCGCCACGTCCCCGCTACACGACAAAAAACTTCGTCATGCTGACATCATCCGACTGAAAAGCGCCAAAACCCGCCAAAGTCAATTTTTGTTAAAAAAACCCTTGAAAACTTCATTGTCACTCATTCTCGCTTTTTTGTCTCTGCACGACTATTACATGCAAATTACGACGAGGCTGCTACCAGAGCTCCAGTCCGCCACCCGGCCAGCCTAATCCAGCATCCCACTCTGCAAATTCGTCGTCCAAACCTGCAAAATTTCTTCGATGTGCTGTTAAAAACAGGTATTTACCGTAGTCCTACTTCTAAACCCTGTGAATTTCGGTTTTCTCTACAGAATTATCCAAAGGACCCAAATTCTTGTTAAATTCACCGTGTTGCCTTCAAATAAACGCACCAGAACCACTGTTTTTGCCTATTTTTTCCAAAAAACCCTGCAAATTTCTTCTTTCCCTGTAAATTCACCTAGCGAGCTAAGTCCAAATCCACTGTGGTCTGCAATTCCCGGAGAAAAGCCCCAAAACTGTTGTTTGCATACTTTTACTACAAAACTCGACTGCCACAGCTTAAACACAGGAGCAAACATGGAAGCCCCCGCACCTATGGCCCTCAATGTTGCGCCCCTCAATGCACCACATAAAGAGTTAGAGTGGTTGCCCCTAGCTGATAGAGATTTTCAGATTCAGGACTTAATGGGTGATAAAAACCACCTCCAAGCATTTTGTGAGATTAGGAATAGTTACAGGAACAATGCTGATGTCTATGGAATATGGGAATGCAATTTGCCAATATACTACCTCCCCTCTGTCAATATTTTCCCAGAAATTATCCACTTATGCTGTGCCAATTATGACCCCACTCAAAGAGCAGTGATGACTCCATCTGGAACTGTCCTCTTTTACATTACTCCTGAGTCCATAAATGAAATGTTGCACTTCAAATCTACTCAGCCTCTAGCTCCTCTGTCTATGGGATTCTTACTTGAAGAGGGTCCTAAACTGCCCAGTTTAGAGATAACCAGAATAACTCAATTATTTATGAGACCAGATCGCCAGCCCAAAGAACCACCTCCCTATGTCCATGTCTGGTTCAATGAGGCTGGGAAATTCATCATTGATATGATATCTTACATCCTGGGATTCAAGACGAGTCAGTATGTTGATGAGACCACATTAGTTCTGTTATCCATTTTTACTCCAGGCTAGCCTCCTACTGTTAAATATGATTTTGCCACCTTCAATAAGATACATGAGCAATTCATGAGTCTAGACAGAGAGGGAGTCTTCAAGTACTCATCCTATATATATCATTTGTTCTTATACTATCAAACAGACAATTTTCAGTTTCCTATCAGAAAATTGGATTCCAAAGGAGAAAGAAGGTCTGTGGTATTTTGGACCTCAGTCTTCCACCATGTTTCTGAATCTCCTTATACCTACTGTGAATTCATTGACCTGTTTGTATATCTGGTTTCCTCTCTATTAATGAAAACTCCTCCTCCTAGGTTTTCTGTTGAGATGCAAAAGATTTTACAGCTGTCCAAAAACCACAGAATAGGTGACTGGTACTTCTACCAGAATCACACTGAGATAAGGATATATGGCTGTGAATTGTGCCCTTATAAGCTGCCTAAATATGTACCTATGAGACTATTTTCCCTGGATTATTTCAGGCAACTCACAAATGCAGACTTAACTCACTTCCATAGTACAAAGAAAAAGGCCCAGCTGAGAATAAAGAATCAGTTAGGCCCTTTTATCATTAACAAGAAGGAAGCCTGGGCAGATGCTGACAAAATATTGGGAGAAGATCTCAAGTCGAAAAAGAGTTTTTGGTGGGTACCCTATGACCCAAATGATTTCATAAGTAATAAGAGAGCAAAATACAGGCTATCAACCTATAAACATTCTAGGCTTCCTGAAATAGAGCAATTTGCCAATCAGAATGAGTGGGTAGAGGGTACATTGATAGAAGAAGCCACCGAGGAAGAAAAAATGGAAAAAGCTATGAAAGAGCTTGAAAAAATGCTTGACCTGGACTCTTTTGGACAGGTATCTTTCAAGCTGCCTGAGCACACAGGAGGTGATACATCCTTTGCCAAGACTTCTCAGCAGCCCACACAAAAAGCCAGCACAGGGTCAGCTAAGGGCAAAGAGGTAATAGACACAGAGCAAGAAACAATGACAGATCAGCCAGCTACATCAAAGGAACAAAGACAAGGGCAAGCCCCTTCGGCATAGACAAAGGTACCTGAAATCCCTGCACTACAAACTCCTCTAAATGAGGAAAGAGGCAAGAAAAGAGACAGAGAGGAAAGCACCCCCGTGAGTGGACCAGCAGAACAGCCAGGGGAAAAAAGGCAAAGGTTAAATCCTCACTCTGAAGAGGAGACCTTGGAAGAAATAATAGACAGCCTGAGAGGGGAGGGGATGACCAAACAACAGACCTCTCCAATAGTGGGTACATCAACTAGCTCATACCAGCAAGAACTAGAAATGCAGCATAGTGTGGAGGTTTCATCCTCCAGGCCACAAAACAAGCAACAAAGCAAGCAAGGCTCTGACATCAAGAGAACATTTACTGAAATAAAGGCAAAGAATGAGCCAATAAGAATTCAACTTTATAATCACTGGCTAAAGATGGCCCCCACTAATCAACAAAGGTTAATGGCAGCATATGATATTCAAGAAGGGAAAATGATCCTTAGTCACTTCAAGCGCACAATGCAGCAGCCACAGTCAGTTGCTGATTACATCAGGGCCAATCTGGAAGTTTTCTCCAAAGACATCCATCCAATGGACCAAATTGAGTTACATAAGCAAACCGGAGAAATGGTCTACTCCACATTGGCAGATAAAGCCTTATTGGCTCACAAGTTACAAAATTCATTGAATAACACATCTGTCCAATTGGATTTAGAAAATGATTCCTCTTTAGCCAAGGATAACATAATCAAGTCCTTGGAAGAGATTATCATTGAGCTAGGACATGATCCCAAAGATGCCAAAGGCATACATGCATTAATAAAAAAGGAGGAGGAAGACATTGCAACCCTGAGAAAGCAACTAAAGCTCCCTATTACTATGCATCCACAAACCACTGAAGTTGTGCAGCAAAAAGAAGAAGAGGACATGATGGATTTGCTGATGAGGATGAATCAAAGATTAACTGAGACAGAGCAGGCGTTGGAGAAAGCACTACATGATAAACCGGGAGAGTCGACCTCCCAGCCACCTGAAGTAGCTCCAACAGTTACAACTGCCCCTCCTACAGTTACAACAGCACCACCTCTCACTGTCCCAGCATCTCTTGCAGAAATCACCACGGGTACTTCAGCAGCAACATCAACAACACCAGGTACCAACATGAACATAGAGCAGCTAATGAAGGCAATGGAAGAGCTAAAACTACAAGTGTCAGAGTTGAAAGGGATCAAAGAAAAATTGGCAAGATTGGAAATAAACTATGATAAATCTAAGATAACTGTAGCAGAAAAGACAAGAGAGGTGAAAGCATTAGAAAATAAGGTGAAGGCTTTGGAAAAGGACCTCTTGTTAGATAACCCTCTGGGAGAAATCAAGGACATTTTGTGGACTAACGTTAATCAATCTATTAGTAATGTGTGGAGGTCTATTCAGGCTATTTATGAGCAAAGTGATTTAATAGGAGTGGCCCAGGTGGAAGTCCAAAAAACAAGAGCTTTATTGGGGCACATGCCTGAACAAGCAAACAGGTTAATACATTTTTTGAATAGCAAAACCAGTGAAGAGCTAGCAGCATTGGATATCAGAGACAGGACAGACACCATTTTAACAATCAAAAGAGTTCTAACCATGAGAACTCTAATGCAAAATCTGGAGAGAAGGTGCCAAGAGATGCAAGTTGAGGTCAACTCTTTCACAGAAAAATTTACAGTCCTGCATCAAAAGGGCTTGCTAAGTCTTTTAGGAAGTAATAACCGTCTGCTGAAACACAAGGATTATGAATATAAATTAAATAAACATGTTGTTGATCAAGCAAATGCTTCATCAAGCACTTCAGCAGGGAAGGCCCTTCCTTCTGGCCAAACCCTCTACAACAATTTGGAAATCTATTTTACATAGAGCACGAAGTGAAGCATCTGTTCACTGCCCCACCTAATTTCTCCAGGTACACAGAAACTGACGAAACTCTGAGAAAACTGCAGAGACATCAAATACCAGGACCAGAGTGGTGGCAAAGCATGTTGGAAATCCTGTAAGTTGTCTTTGGTCAAAGCAAAATTCTGAACCATTCACTATAATGCAAAGAACAGGAATGAATCACAGTCATGCGGATCAGAGTGTATCTCGTCAAAAGAAAAGAAGGTCCAGCCAAGGCAGGCAGTAGCGCGGAATTTACATTGAAGACAACTACCAGCCGACTCACTGAGGCCAAAGTCAACATTTTCTCACCAACTGAGCATCCAACACATCAGCATTCACTTCTTCTCTTATCTTTTCCCTGTTTCCAAGATCATTTACTTCTCCTTTTAAAGTAGCTGGAATGAGTTATTCCTAAAGATATTATCTCTTTGAGATATTTTGTAACATTTCTATATAAATACCTCCCCAGGCAAACTATTCGGGGTTGGTTGGTGAATTACTGTCTAGACTATGTTGTAACTCTAAAGATTTGTTGAATAAAAAGGCTGTTGGATTTCATTGTTGGCGCACTCTCTGAATGTGGAATTGATGTTGTGGGCCCTGCTATAGAATTCTTGAATCATGTTATGGATCAATAAGTTTATCCTCACCTGTGTTTTACAGTTTCTGTGTTTACATACATCATAGATATTTCATGATCTTAGTAATAGAGAAAAAGAAGAGCCTAGAATTTGTTTATTTACACTCTGTGTTCAATCTCTATTATTACAAATGTTTTCTTTAGAATTAACATAAACAAGAATTCTTAACTGCTCTTGTTTCCCCTGGTTCTTTCATATTGATTAAATTCTAAGAAATTCTTAATTGCTTCTTGGTTATAGTCATGCACTTTCCCTCGGTCAACATGATGAAGGATTCTTAATTGCCCTTCACCCACTGACTTCATCCCACCTGATTCCAGCCTATAAATTGTTCCATAATTGATTACCTTGCTCTGTAGTACCACCCTCTGTCAAAGAGATCACATCCAGCAGTTCATCCTCATAGACTCCATTAGCCCAATGGACTGAACTTCTCAGACTTATACTCCAACTCTACTAAACACCACCATCCAAAACTCAAAACCAAACCCTTGTACTTCAAAACTAGCCTAATATACCTTAAACAAAGCTAAATTATAAAGAGAGAGCCCTCTATGGATGCAGATGGGCTAGAATCTGTGTCTAAAAGATTGGTCTGTGGTTACCTCGGCCGTATTCCCTCCTTAGAATTTTCTGAGGGAACAACCTAAGTGATAACATCATTGGTGACTCCGCTGGGGAACTGAATAATTGTTTACTGTTGTTTATTTTTATATCAGTCCCTTGTTTTGAAAGATTTTCAGGAAGATTCACGATTCTCATATCTTAAACCTCTTATAAAAACACTGTTATAAGTTATAACCTTCCAATATTTCAAGAAAAAACCAAAAATATAGTCAGGAGTTGGCTCCAAAGAAGAAGATCTGTTATACCAGATCAAATCCGGATCCAAATCCTCCACTTATCTTTGAAAAGCCTAATTCGATCCCTAAGAACCTTAGAAGCCGAGATAATCAAGAAAATTCTGTTGATTTAAACCTTAACACACCTCAGCAGAACCCTATCCAAACTGAGCTTACTGCTGGAAAATCACAAGTCCTTTCTTCCATTATTGTTGTTTCTCCTAGTTCATCATCACCACTCCAAAACATCTTTTCTACTCCCTCATCTACTGCACCTATTTCAACTATTATCCCTGCTCTTCCAGCTGTTGCACTTATCTCTGCAAATATGGCAAACCGATATGCTCCCTTACAGTTACCTGCAAATCTAGGGGCTATGCCTCAAGATTACCAAAGAAAAATCACCTATTTTGATGGTGCTGGTACATACACAGCCCAACAACATACCAAGAAAATGACAGATTATTTTGAGAACTACGAAATTGATGATGATGATGTCAGAATGAAGATTTTTGTCCAAAGTTTAACTGGTGATGTAAGGACCTGGTTTAGGGCACTCCCTGCAAATACCATTGTTGATCTAGGAGCCCTTTATCAAAATTTTTTGAACAGATGGGAAAAGAAGAAGGACCCATTACACATCCTATCAGAATATGAAAGCTTGAAAAGAAGCCTACAAGACACTATTCAAGATTACCGTGCCAGATTTAATAATGTGTACAATGCTATTCCTCAGAATCTTAGACCTCCACCAGACTTGGCCTTGATCAAATTCCCTGATGGATTTGATTCTGACATGGCTTACCAGCTTAGGGAAAGAGCTCCTCCAAGCTTAGAAGACATGTAGAGTATAGCTGTCAGTGTAGAGGCAAATCTGATTTCTAAAAGAGCTCGAGCTAGGGCTGAAAGAAGGACTCCTTTCAAAGAAGAACCTTCTGCATTTGAGCAAAAATTAGATGCAATCATTAAAGGAATGGATAGACTGGGTGATAGAGTAGAAACAATTGAGAGGAAATCCTCTTGGGATGGACAACCAGGTGGCACCGGAAGAAATCCAAATTTCAGAAAAAGTCAGAATCCCAATGCTGGAAAGGTTGGCCCTGACCAAAACATCAGGCCTCCATTCTAGGAGAACTATGCTGAAGCTTCAACTTCTAGTGAGCCCACGGAAGATACTCAGATTAACTTAATGGGTTTCAATAGTGAACAACAAATCTTCCTAACCCAAGAGGACCAAGAAGCTCACACTCTTAGTCAATTCCAAATTCAATCTGGGGAATCATTTGATTTTAAGGAGGGATATGACATGGCCGTCTATGAAGTCCATAAACAGTATAACCTGAGAAGTAGGAGAATAGATATTCCTTATGACAATAAGCAGAAAGAAACCAAACAATCTACAAAAGCTAAAAACAGGAATGCTCCTACCCAAATTCCTCCTAGAGAAATTCCCAACCAAAATAGACTAACAGTTGAGGATATTTCAGATGATCAAGAACATAATAAACAATCTTCAGCTTCCATGCCTTCCAAAGAAATTGTGAGAGAACCTCCAGATATCCCTATAGAAACATCTTTAGATCATGACAACATTCCTGTAAAAAAGGTAGATACACAAAATGCCACAGGGAAGGAAAACCTGGCCGCCCAAAATGTCAAAATACAAATAGAAAAGCCTTTTAACTTTGAAACTGAAATAGGCAAGTTAAAGATAGCCATTCCACTGTCTGAATTGGCTAAGCATGATGTCTACAGAGAAAAGATCAGTAGAACACTTCAAATTTCAAAAAACAGAGATGTAGTGAATGTCCTTGATGACCAACCTGAACTTATTTTTGGCCCCAAAGTAAATGGAAAATCGGTAGATGGAGGGGTCCCTCCTTTCTATGTAAGTCTGAATATTCACGACAAAGTACTTCACAATGCAATGTTTGATTCTGGGGCCTCTCATAATTTAATGCCAAAATCTGTGATGGAGAAATTGGAACTAGACATAACTAGGCCATACAAAGACCTGTTCTCTTTTGATTATAGGTAGGTCAGATGCCTAGGATTAATTAAATATCTGTGTGTTTCATTGGTTCAATATCCTACCAAGACAATTTTAATGGATGTGGTGGTGGCTGATATTCCACCCAAATATGGAATGCTATTATCTAGATCGTGTTGGGTTGTGTTATATTCTTTCCACGACTAACCTACGTAGTGAACCGGGGGGTTAGAGGGGGGCGGAGCCCCCCCTCGTTGCGCCGATTGCGTAGCGGGGGGTTTGACGGGGGCAAGTAGCCCCCCTCTATGGGTTTGGGGCAGCGCCCCGAGAAAAATTTTTTTGGACCCTATATTAGGTTGGGCGAACCTACCTATGGTTTTCGGTCCATGGTTTTGGACGCGATGGTTTTCGGTCCATGGTATTGGATGCTTCGGCATGTATAAATATGTATTGTAACATTGAAAGGAACATAATGAAAAATCAAGCTGGTAGTCTCGGTTTTGAGATCCAGTGGGAAATCTCTGTGTATATGTGTTTTATGTGTTATGCTCTCGCATTTTTATTTTTCCTGTGATTTAGAATTCATATGCAGGTAATTTCTGTACGGGGTTAAAACCTACAGATCGTGGGGTGCCAAGCTTCAGGGATCTTTGCAACTTGACATGTCCTATGCCACCATATCAGTATTTGGTCAACCAAAAAGGCTATACAGAGAAAATTTGATGAAGTATGTGGTCAGCAGCCAAAAGAAACCCCAAAATTTTCGCATCTATTCTATGCATTCAGACATGGATTCTTTCATCGTATACAACGTTGAGATTCACCCCCCAACTGATGTCAAAGTTCTGGCTTTAAAGCAAGAGGAACTCCTAAATGAAAAATCTACTGTTCGAATTCAAGAAATCACTGACGGCAATGACATATTGGTCACACAAGAAAAACCAAAAGAAACTGAAAATCCAAATCTCACCAGTCAACAAATTTCCAAGACTCCTGATACTAGTTATAATCAAGAAATCCTATGGTATTTGGAATTTGATGGATCAGTCAATAAACTAGGAGTAGGAGCAGGCATTTGGATACATAACATGAAGAATGATCATGCAGAGGGACATGCATATAGGTTGAATTTTAGATGCACCAATAACGTAGCAGAATATGAAGCTCTCTTACTGGGACTCAAACTGATCAAAGGCCTAGGTGCATGAAGGGTATCAATTTTGGGAGACTCTGACTTAATTATTCAACAAATAAAAGGAAACTTCCTGAGAAATGATCTCAGATTAAGATCATACAGAGGTGCAGCAATCGAAATTCTCAACACCTTCCTGGAAACTCACTTAGCTAAAATCCCAAGGAAACACAATCTACATGCTCACAGTCTAGCAACTTTTGCCAGTACTTGCAGACTACCATTTGAACCTAATCATAACTTTACAGCTGAGAATAGAAACAGACCAACTGTGCCTGACAATGTTAAAAACTGGTAGGTGTTTGATAATGACACTCAAATCAATAATTTCCTGACCCTCAAAGAAGAATTTTCCAGCACTAACATAGACACAAGCACTGCTCATGAACTTGATCAAACAGTCAATACTGAAACACACATTTCAGCTAAAACAACAACTCAAATGCTACATCCAACTAAGTTTACCAGCAAAGAGTTGCAAGAGCTTGAAAAAATAGAATTTGAAGATACTGTTGGAGGTGAAACTGAAGTGATTGAGTTAAAGAACAACTGTTTACCTACAGGATTAGCTCCTTTTGAGGACATTTTTGACTCAAATGACATTTTAAGGAAACCTAAAATGCAGCCCCTAAATGCAGAAATTGAGGTATGCAACATAGGAACTGAACAGAATCCTAAAATGATAAAACTGTCCAGAACTTTGCCACCAAACCAAAAGCTTAAATATATTGATCTCTTCAAAGAATTTCAGGATTTTTTTGCATGGAGTTATGAAGATCTCAAGTCTAATGATACCTCTGTTATCCAACACATAATACCCCTCAAAGAAAATCAAAAACCGTTCAAGCAAAAACTTAGAAGGGTCAATCCTGTACTCCTCCCTCTGATCAAAAAAGAAGTCAAAAGAATGTATGATGCTGGGATAATTGCACCCATTAGATTTTCTGAATGGGTCTCCAATTTAGTCCCAACTAGGAAGAAAATAGGAGAGATCAGGCTCTGTGTTGACTTGAGGAACCTGAATAAAGTCTCTTTAAAAGACCACTACCCCTTGCCTAAGATGGACCACATTTTACAAAGAGTAGTCGGCGCCTCTAGGATTTCACTGCTGGATGGATTCTCAGGTTTTAACCAGATTCTAGTTCACCCTGATGATCAGGATAAGACTGCATTTACAACACCTTGGGGAACTTTCAAGTATGTGAAAATGCCATTCGGACTCAAAAATGCAGGGGCAACTTTCCAGCGTGCAATGGACATAGCTTTTGTTAACGAAATTCATGATTTCCTGGTTATATACCTTGATGATCTCACTGCCTTTTCCAAGTCAGACCAGGAACACCTAGATCATCTCAGACAAGTGTTTTTAATCTGCAGAAAATATGGTATATCACTAAATCCAAAGAAGTCATCATTTGGCCTAGAAGAGGGCAAATTGTTAGGTCACATAATATCAAAAGATGACATAAGAATTGATCCTGACGGAATACAGGCCATTCTGCAAGTTCCTCACCCTAGAAATATCAAAGAACTTCAAGCTTTCCTGGGGAAGATCAACTTCTTAAGAAGATTCATACCAAATTTGGCTGAGTTAATCAGGCTACTAAATAACATGTTAAAAAAGGATTCCAAGGTCAAGTGGACAATAGAGGCCAAACAAGCATTTGATGAAATTAAATTGGCTTTAACTAAAACACCAATCCTTACTAGCCCAAACTTTGATAGGGACTTCATAATCTTTTCCTTTGCCTCAGAACATACTATTGTTGTTGTCTTGCTACAAAAGGATGATCAAGGACATGAAAAACCCATAGCCTTCTTTAGCAAAGCACTGAGGGATGCACCTCTAAAATATCAAATCATGGAAAAACAAGCTTATGCCCTTGTAAAAGCTATCAAGGACTTCAGAGTTTATATCTTATACTCTCATATAATAGCTTATGTGCCAAATACCGTTGTTAAAGATATCCTAACCCAGGAAGGAATTGAAGGCAAAAGAGGCAAGTGGATAGCCAACATTCTGGAATATGACATGGAAATTAAACCAACAAAGCTGATAAAGGGACAAGGATTAGCTAAACTTATGACTGAAACCAATTTTCAGGCCCTTGACATCAATGAACTAGATAATGAACAGGAGATGGCGACTCCACAGATTAATCAAGCCTTGTTACAATCACCTTGGTATGCTGATATTATTTATGTATTGTTAAACCTACAAGCTCCTCCAGGGTTATCCAGAACTAAGAAAAGATTTCTGCAAATGAAAGCTTCAAAATTTTGTGTTTTAGATGATGCTTTGTTTTGGAAAAATCATGAAGGCATTTTACTTGATTGCTTAACAAAGGATGAGACTGACAAAGTGTTGAAAGAATTTCATGCAGGGGACTGTGGTGGACATTTGTATTGGAAATCAACTGCTGATAAAATCCTAAGGGTTGGATTTTATTGGCCCACCTTGTTTGCTAATGTGAAGAAATTTGTAACTTCTTGCCATAAATGTCAAATCTTTGAAGGCAAGAAGAAACTTTTACCTCTACCCCTTAAGCCACATTCCACTGAAAGACCATTTCAACAATGGGGTTTAGACTTCATTGGGGAGATCCACCCTCCATTCTCTGGTCAACGCAAGTGGATCCTTACTGCCACTGATTACTTCACCAAGTGGATAGAAGCCATCCCTTGTAGGCAAGCCAATGATTTAGTGATCATGCAATTCCTAGAAACCAACATATTGTCTAGATTTGGCTGTCCTGAAAAGATTATAACAGATAATGTTGTTGCCTTCAAATCCAAGGGAATGATCAATTTCTATCACAAGTACCACATTTCCTTAGGTCACTCCACAGCCTATTACCCTCAAGGTAATGGTTTAGCTGAGTCATCCAATAAAAGCTTGATCAATATCATTAAGAAAGTATTGGAAGAAAATAAGAAAAACTGGCATATAAAGCTTATCAATGCACTCTGGGTAGACAGATTGACTACAAAGAGATCCATTGGAACAAGCCCTTATGAGCTAGTTTATGGTATGGAGGCCATTTTTCCTTCATCTTTGGGCGTCCTTGTGATGAAGTTGCTACAACAAGTACAGGCAAAACCTAATGACATTCAGAGAAGGATAAATCAGACTATTCATCTACAGCAAACCAGAGAAGAAGCATATCAAAGGTCTCAAGTGTTACAGGAAAAGCTAAAGAAGATATTTGATAAAAGAACTAAGGCAAAGGATTTCTACGTTGGTGACAAGGTTTTGAAATGGGACTCAAGGAGAGAAGATAAAGGAAAACATGGGAAGTTTGACTTCCTATGGAGAGGACCTTTTGTCATCCAAGTTGTACAAGGAAACAACACTTATTTTTTAAAGAGTTTGGATGGCACAGAAGCAGAGGGAGGGCCAATTAATGGCAGGATGCTCAAACACTACTTTGAGCTAACCATCTGAGGTATTTTTGTCTCAACCTGTACATACTTTATATTTGATAAATGTCTAGGTTTGGATTGGACAACAAGTCTATTGAAGTTAAAGCCCGAAGTGAAGGCCCTAAGCTTCACAAACTGCAGCTGTCATAACTGTAATAAAAACAACCAGCAGAAGCACATTTTAGAGGAAAAATAGAGGTTAATTGTTTGAATTGGCTCATGAGAGATATGCATATCTTTACTTGGTCCTCTATACAGTTGGTTCACTTACAACAAAGAAAAATTTCAGAATGCAGCAAGAGGTGTACATAAGGCAATCTGACCTGTTGTTCTTGACTTTTCATCATGAAAATCCATCCCCAAGTGGAGCCACTGTTAGGTTCCTATACCAATAGGTGTCATTTTTCATGATTGACATTGATAGGATCTAATATGTTCAAACCTTGGCTGGTTCCAAAGGTGTTCCATATTCCAAGAAAGCAAAAAATTAAAAAATTAAAAGAGGGTGTGCCTTAAAAGAAAATCAAAGGGCAAGGAAAATAAGATGGTCAAAAGAAAAAATGAAAGAAATAAACCCCAAACAAAGGACCATGGAAAGTGTGCAAGTCCAAAAAAGCCACTACTAATCTATTTTTGCAAAGAGCTTATGGAATGCAACTGTTGATTCATATCACAGTTGATGGATGGCCAAACAGCATAATCTTGGCCAAATTCATGTTTAAATTTCTTATCTTAGAGATAGAGAATGGAACCTGTCCAAACTGTTCAATCTTGGCAGGTGATTAGCTAGGTAGAGAAGCAAAGGAGCTCAACAGCTAAATTTGAGCCCTTGGAAGAAATAAGGGCAGACTTAGATAGGATGGAAGTTAAAATAAAAGAAGTGAGCAAGGGTTTGCTAGTTCAAATGTACCCAAGGAACAAGGAAGAAAAAATGTTAGGTATAATAGGCTGGGTAGGCAGTTTTGATGTTGCAGAAGCAGGCTTATGAGCAATTTTTTCTTTCAAAGGTGATTCATCTTATTAATTATCATAGGTACCATGGCAACTATGTGGTGTCAGATCAAATGAAGCATGTCTAATTTCCCCTCATTCTTCTCCCTAAAATCACTTACTAACCTTCCCCCAAGGATATTGAGATCTGCTCAAAATTCCTAGATCACTCCATTTCATAAAAAGCTTTAAGTAAAATGACATTTTGCTTAGGCAAATAAGCCACATTTCTTGTGTAAAATCCTTCTCCTTTTGACTCTCCCTATGGCCTAAGTTTTTACTCTACAACTTAGTGCTCATTGGCATATCATTGCAAAAAAAAAAAAATCATATTAACATATTAACTGTATTAGACAATTCCCTATGGTTATTCCCCCTGCCCGTATTATATAAACATATAAAACCCCAAAAGATCTAATATCCCGCCTTGGCTAACTATAGCATATATCTTGGTTTACAAAGGGAATTAATGGTTCATCCAGAACCATATAAATAACCCTCCCCGCGCAAAATATTGAAAAATTAATTAACGCCTGTTTAATTAATAATTAAGACCCCCGACAGCCAATAGAAATTGCCCCGATATGTTTAAATCATTGTTTATTACACGGCTCCTCGCGCCATAATCCGCCGCCAACTCTGCTTGCCACCAGCCATTAGATCCGGGCCTGCAGATCGTATGGCCCACAGCAATATCAGAACCCCTCCGATGCCCGAAGATTAGCGTTCGGGGAATGGGCGATATTGCCACCGTATCAGGGACACGCGGCGCCCTCCCGGCTTGTTCGCTGCCCCTTCTTCGATACCGCCCAAGCCTATAAAGTGGTGAGGGATAATACCGCGTACCGCCCCGCTGACCCCCCAATGACGTCATCCAACACATCATCCACCAAGTCATCCACCACGTCATCCGCCACGTCCCCGCTACACGACAAAAAACTTCGTCATGCTGACGTCATCCGACCGAAAAGCGCCAAAACTCGCCAAAGTCAATTTTTGTTAAAAAAACCCGTGAAAATGTCATTTTCACTCATTTTTCCTTGTTTGTCTCTGCACGACTATTACATGCAAATTACGACGAGGCTGCTACCAGAGCTCTAGTTCGCCACCCGGCCAGCCTAATCTGGCATCCCACTCTGCAAATTCGTCATCCAAACCTGCAAAATTTCTCCGGTGTGCTGTTAAAAACAGGTATTTACCGTAGTCCTACTTCTAAACCCTGTGAATTTTGGTTTTCTCTGCAAAATTATCCAAAGGACCCAAATTCTTGTTAAATTCACCGTGTTGCCTTCAAATAAACGCACCAGAACCACTGTTTTTGCCTATTTTTTCCAAAAAACCCTACAAATTTCTTCTTTCCCTGTAAATTCACCCAGCGAGCTAAGTCCAAATCCACTGTGGTTTGCAATTCCCAGAGAAAAGCCCCAAAACTGTTGTTTGCATACTTTTACTACAAAACTCGACTCCCACAACTTAAACATAGTGAGCAAACATGGAAGCCCCCACGCCTATGGCCCTCAATGTTGCGCCCCTCAATGCACCACATAAAGAGTTAGAGTGGTTGCCCCTAGCTGATAGAGATTTTCAGATTCAGGACTTAATGGGTGATAAAAACCACCTCCAAGCATTTTGTGAGATTAGGAATAGTTACAAGAACAATGCTGATGTCTATGAAATATGGGAATGCAATTTGCCAATATACTACCTCCCCTCTATCAATATTTTCCCAGAAATTATCCACTTATGCTGTGCCAATTATGACCCCACTCAAAGAGCAGTGATGACTCCATCTGGAACTGTCCTCTTTTACATTACTCCTGAGTCCATAAATGAAATGTTGCACTTCAAACCTACTCAGCCTCTAGCTCCTCTGTCTATGGGATTCTTACTTGAAGAGGGTCCTAAACTGCCCAGTTTAGAGATAACCAGAATAACTCAATTATTTATGGGACCAGATTGCCAGCCCAAAGATCCACCTCCCTATGTCCATGTCTAGTTCAATGAGGCTAGGAAATTCATCATTGATATGATATCCTACATCCTGGGATTCAAGACGAGTCAGTATGTTGATGAGACCACATTAGTTCTGTTATCCATTTTTACTCCAGGCTAGCCTCCTACTGTTAAATATGATTTTGCCACCTTCATAGCCAATAAGATACATGAGCAATTCATGAGTCTAGACAGAGAGGGAGTCTTCAAGTACTCATCCTATATATATCATTTGTTCTTATACTATCAAATAGACAATTTTCAGTTTTCTATCAGAAAATTGGATTCCAAAGGAGAAAGAAGGTCTGTAGTATTTTGGACCTCAGTCTTCCACCATGTTTCTGACTCGCCTTATACCTACTGTGAATTCATTGACCTGTTTGTATATCTGGTTTCCTCTCTATTAATGAAAACTCTTCCTCCTAGGCTTTCTGTTGAGATGCAAAAGATTTTACAGTTGTCCAAAAACCACAGAATAGGTGATTGGTACTTCTACCAGAATCACACTGAGATAAGGATATATGACTGTGAGTTGTGCCCTTATAAGCTACCTAAATATGTACCTATGAGACAGTTTTCCCTGGAGTATTTCAGGCAACTCACAAATGCAGACTTAACTCACTTTCATAGTACAAAGAAAAAGGCCCAGCTGAGAATAAAGAATCAGTTAGGCCCTTTTATCATTAACAAGAAGGAAACCTGGGCAGATGCTGACAAAATATTGGGAGAAGATCTCAAGTTGAAAAAGAGTTTTTGGTGGGTACCCTATGACCCAAATGATTTCATAAGTAATAGGAGAGCAAAATACAGGCTATCAGCCTATAAACATTCTAGGCTTCCTGAAATAGAGCAATTTTCCCATCATAATGAGTGGGTAGAGGGTACATTGATAGAAGAAGCCACTGAGGAAGAAAAAATGGAAAAAGCTATGAAAGAGCTTGAAAAAACGCTTGACCTGGACTCTTTTGGACAGGTATCTTTCAAGCTGCCTGAGCACACAGGAGATGATACATCCTTTGCCGAGACTTCTCAGCAGCCCACACAAAAATCCAGCACAGGGTTAGCTAAGGGAAAAGAGGTAATAGACACAATGCAGGAAACAATGACAGATCAACCAACTACATCAAAGGAACAAAGACAAGGGCAAGCCCCTTCGGCATAGATAAAGGCACCTGAAATCCCTGCACTACAAACTCCTCTAAATGAGGAAAGAGGCAAGAAAAGAGATAGAGAGGAAAGCACCCCCATGAGTGGACCAGTAGAACAGCTAGGGGAAAAAAGGCAAAGGTTAAATCCTCACTCTGAAGAGGAGATCTTGGAAGAAACAACAGACAGCCTGAGAGGGGAGGCGATGACCGAACAATAGAACTCTCCAATAGTGGGCGCATCAACTAGCTCATACCAGCAAGAGCTAGAAAGGCAGCATAGTGTGGAGGTTTCATCCTCCAGGCCACACAACAAGCAACAAAGCAAGCAAGGCTCTGACATCAAGAGAACATTTACTGAAATAAAGGCAAAGAATGAGCCAATAAGAATTCAACTTTATAATCACTTGCTAAAGATAGCCGCCACTAATCAACAAAGGTTAATGGCAGCATATGATATTCAAGAAGGGAAAATGATCCTTAGTCACTTCAAGCCCACAATGCAGCAGCCACAGTCAGCTGCTGATTACATCAGGACCAATCTGGAAGTTTTCTCCAAAAACATCCATCCAATGGACCAAATTGAGTTACATAAGCAAACCGGAGAAATGGTCTACTCCACATTGGCAGATAAAGCCTTATTGGCTCACAAGTTACAAAATTCATTGAATAACACATCTGTCCAATTGGATTTAGAAAAAGCTTCCTCTTTAGCCAAGGATAACAGAATCAAGTCCTTGGAAGAGATTATCATTGAGCTGGGACATGATCCCAAAGATGCCAAAGGCATACAGGCATTAATACAAAAGAAGGAGGAAGACATTGCAGCCCTGAGAAAGCAACTAAAGCTCCCTATTACTATGCATCCACAAACCACAGAAGTTGTGCAGCAAAAACAAGAAGAGGACATGATGGATTTGCTTATGAGGATGAATCAAAGATTAATTGAGACAGAGCAGGCGTTGGAGAAAGCACTACATGATAAACCGGGAGAGTCGACCTCCCAGCCACCTGAAGTAGCTCCAACAGTTACAACTACCCCTCCTACAGTTACAACAGCACCACCTCTCATTGTCCCAGCATCTCTTGCAGAAATAACCATGGGAACTTTAGCAGCAGCAGCAACAACATCAACAGCACCAGGTACCAGCATGAACATAGAGCAGCTAATGAAGGCAATGGAAGAGCTACAATTGTCAGAGTGAAAAATTGGCAAAATTGGAAATAAACTATGATAAATCTAACATAAATGTAGCAGAAAAGACAAGAGAGGTGAAAGCATTAGAAAATAAGGCGAAGGCTTTGGAAAAGGACCTCTTGTTAGATAAACCTCTAGGAGAAATCAAGGGCATTTTGTGGACTAACGTTAATCAATCTATTAGTAATGTGTGGAAGTCTGTTCAGGCTATTTATGAGCAAAGTTATTTAATAGGGGTGGCCCAGGTGGAAGTCCAAAAAACAAGAGCTTTATTGGGGCACATGCCTGAACAAGCAAATAGGTCAATACATTTTTTGAATAGCAAAACCAGTGAAGAGCTAGCAGCATTGGATATCAGAGACAGGACAGACACCATTTTAACAATCAAAAGAGTTCTAACTATGAGAACTCTAATGCAAAATCGGGAGAGAAGGTGTCAGGAGATGCAAGTTGAGGTCAACTCTTTCACAGAAAAGTTTACAGTCCTGCATCAAAAGGGCTTGCCAAGTCTTTTAGGAAGTAATAACCGTCTGCTGAAACACAAGGATTATGAATATAAATTAAATAAACATGCTGCTGATCAAGCAAATGCTTCATCAATCACTTCAACAGGGAAGGCCCTTCCTTCTGGACAAACCCTCTACAACAATTTGGAAAATCTATTTTACATAGAGCACGAAGTGAAGCATCTATTCACTGCCCCACCTAATTTCTCCAGGTACACAGAAACTGACGAAACTCTGAGAAAACTGCAGAGACATCAAATACCAGGACCAGAGTGGTGGCAAAGCATGTTGGAAATCCTGTAAGTTTTCTTTGGTCAATGCAAAATTCTGAACCATTCACTATAATGCAAAGAACAGGAATGAATCATAGTCATGCGGATCAAAGTGTATCTCGTCGGAAGAAAAGAAGGTTCGGCCAAGGCAAGAAGCAGCACGAAATTTACATTGAAGACAACTACCAGCTGACTCACTGAGGCTAAAGTCAACATTTTCTCACCAACTAAGCAGCCAGCACATCAGCATTCACTTCTTCTCTTATCTTTTCCCTATTTCCAAGATCATTTACTTCTCCTTTTAAAGTAGCTAGAATGAGTTATTGCTAAAGATATTATCTCTTTGAGATATTTTGAAACATTTCTATATAAACACCTCCCCAGGCAAACTATTCGGGGTTGGTTGGTGAATTACTCTCTAGACTGTGCTATAACTCTGAAGATTTGTTGAATAAAAAGGCTGTTGGATTTCATTGTTGGCACACTCTCTGAATGTGGAATTAATGCTCTGGGCCCTGCTACAAAATTCTTGAATCATGTTATGGATCAATAAGTTTATCCTCACCTGTGTTTTACAGTTTCTGTGTTTACATACATCATAGATATTTCATGATCTTAGTAATAGAGAAAAAGAATAGCCCAAAATTTGTTTATTTACACTTTGTGTTCAATCTCTATTATTACAAATGTTTTCTTCAGAATTAACATAAACAGGAATTCTTAATTGCTCCTGTTTCCCCTGGTTCTTTCATATTGATTAAATGCTAAGAAATTCTTAATTGCTTCTTGGTTATAGTCATGCACTTTCCCTTTGTCAACATGATGAAGGATTCTTAATTGCCCTTCACCCACTGACTTCATCCCACCTGATTCCAGCCTATAAATTGTTCCATAGTTGATTACCTTGCTCTGTAGTACTGCCCTCTGTCAAAGAGACCACATCCAACATTTCATCCTCATAGACTCCATTAGCCCAATGGATTGAACTTCTCAGACTTATACTCCAGTTCTACTAAACACCACCATCCAAAACTCAAAACCAAACCCTTGTACTTCATAACTAGCCTAATATACCTTAAACAAAGCTAAATTATAAAGAGAGAGCCCTCTCTAGATGTAGATGGGCTAGAATCTGTGTCTAAAAGATTGGTCTGTGGTTACCTCGGTCGTATTCCCTCCTTAGAATTTTCTGAGGGAACAACCTGAGTGATAACATAGCCATTGGACTCCTAGTAAAACATCAGCACCACCCATTGGAATGGAAAGCTTTGGGCTATTCAATACATATTATCCCATGGATAACTCGATATTATGGCACTTTCCAGAGCGATTTATGGTTCCTCCACTTGCAACCATCACCTGACACACTGGTGCTGGATATATGAAGCAATTCAATTCCTTGGCTATCTTACAATGAATAAAATTATGGGTACTGCCCAAATCAATCAACACTATTAACTTTTTCTTCTTGATATGTCCTTCTATCTTGATATTTTGAGGAGTGGTAATTTCTCCCAATGCATTACAAGTTATGGTCGGATTCATTTCTTAATGCTCGATGTGATCTTTCGCTTCTTGAACATTTTTCTTCCTGATATGTCCTTCTATATTGATAGTTTGAGGATTCGTAATTCCGGTCAATGCATTACAAGATATGGTCAGATTCATTTCTTCTTTCTCGATGTGATCTTTCACTTCTTGAACCTTTTTCTTCTTGATATCTCCTTCTATCTTGAGAGTTTGAGGAGTGGTAATTCTTTCCAATGCTTTACAATATATGGTCGGATTCATTTCTTCTTTCTCAAGGGTGGGTTTGTGGTGTATATGCTCTTCTTTTGATGTTTCTTGATGCTTTTCTTCCTCCTCTTCATACTCTATGTAAAATAATTTCTTCTCAGCACACTTATGACATTTAGTGCATTTTCTATCACAATTGTAACAAAACCCTTTTTCTCTTTCTTCTTCCAATTTTTGTGGTGTAAACCTTGTAGGTTGTGGAAGGCTAGGATAAGAAACACTTCCATAATTATAGTCGTGAGTCATGGGATTCCTTGTTTCCACAATTTCACTTTCAATTTTTTTTGCCCACTTGAATGCCTTCTCCAATGAATGAGGTTCCCAAAGACGAACCTCATGTTGAATGTTATCCTTAAAAGTACCTATGAAGACATCAATCCTTTGCTTCTTTGAATATCATTTACCCTTATATTCAATTTTTGAAAGTCCTCAATGTGCTCTGCCATTGAACCCTTTTGTTTGAGATTTATTAATTGACTAAAGAAGGTGTTTCTCTTTGTATCCCCATAATGTGCTATCATTTCCTCCATGAAAATTGACCACGCGACAAGTGGTTTATGAGAACAAAGCCCTTTATACCATAAAAATTGATTTGGTTATAAATAATTAGATGCAATACATACCTTTTGTAACAGTGGTACACCATGTAGATCAAAATATTTCTCCATCTGTAGTATCCAATTTACCAGATCCTTTCCATCAAACTTTCTCATCTCAATTTTCCTTGATTTTAGGAGCTCAATATTGAAATGACTGTAACTTTGTACTTTTGGATATTTAAGTTCTGAAATTGTGGTATGTAATAGCCCTCTGAGTCCTGTTTTTGACTCAACAAGTCTGATCAAGATCGGATTCCCCAATGAAAGGTTATGACAAATCTCCTACGATGACCTGAGTATAGACTTGTTCAGTAGAGTGAACTTGTATGGCGTGCCATGGGTCAATGTTTAAACCTTAGGTTCTGTAAATGGTACCCACAAAAAAAGGTCCATTCGTTTTCTGTAACTTCTTACGAAAATTCAATCCGATTCTCAGAGAAAAATTTATGACGAGTTTCCTAAGGTGACTTGTATGGAATGTAATTTGGGGATCTACAACAACCCTAATTTCCTCAGATTATATCTCTGAAAATATAGCTATACAGGATCTAAAATTTGGAGCCGAGGTTCATACCAGTTTCTTTTGAAATGGGTTTTTCTTTTAGCTTCTAAAACTTCATAGCGAAAGAGTTATAGTGAAAATATCACGATGACCTGTTTTAGTTGAAATTCTGGAGCTTGCAAAAGCCCTAACTTCCTCAGATCATATCTCCGAACATATAGCGAGATAAGCTCAGAAATTTGGACTCAAGGTTTAGCAAGGTTTAATATCAAATGGGTTTATTTTTTAGGTTCTGAAACGTCGCAGAAAAAATTTATAACGAAAATTCAATGATGACCTGTTTGGAGTAGCAAAACCTTAGAATCCAAAGCTCTAATACCAAATGTTATGAAACTAGCTCACAAAAAGGTAGAAAAGATAGATCAATGCCTTAGAATTTAGCCTCTTCAAGGGGAAACCTCCTTTACATTACATAAATGAACAATTCTTAGATGATACAAATGAAAAGACCTCCTTTCTATATATAGGAGTCTAAGGGGTCATAATATAATCAAAACTGACATAACAATAATAATGTAAGGGAACAAAAATAACAATAGTGGGCTTCTATGTGGCACAATAATAACAATATGGGGACTACATGGTTACAACAATATAATAAGGCGGTTGTACTAATAACAATAAGGGGTTACACTAGTAGTATAGGGGCCTAACAGTGTAGGGTAGGTTATATTGTTTTAATAAAGTTTTAATAATGTTTTTCAAAAATCTGGATTAAAACACATTTTTGGATTTCCTTTAAAACCAGGTCCTCACGTTTTTCTCAATGATATTTTGGAAAACACCCAAATTAAGTTCATTTGACATTAACATTAAATACACATCTTTTGCACAATTTTTTTTTAAATTTTTAGTTTTCAAAGTAAAAGGATTATCCAACATAGATAAATGAGACATTTTAGTGATGGTAAACCTTGATGATATAGGAGACTAAATAATTCTTTTAGACTTTGTAATAGCATGTATGAATATATAATGTTTCTATTACTTTTTATATTGGCATTCGTAATGTGTTCTTAATTCATCTTGTATATTCATAGGCATTATTAAAAATATTTTTGTACTAAATCACTTAAGCATACATTAAATCAATTGTAATAGAATGGTTAAAGTGGCTAGACTCAAAGTTAGATACTATGGTTGGAATTTTTTGAGCTAAAAAGCTTAGGATAAAGAAAAGTAATATTTCCTTATCATCTTAATATATTAAGTATACAATAGTTAAAGAATCATTTACCTTAGCCCAAAAAAAATAAAAGAGAGAACAAGGGTGGCAATGCAAGGAAGAAGGGGTCTAAAAAAGATATTAATTTATAATGAAAAAATAGAACCAACGAGTAAACAGACATGGATTTTACATCATTGAAGACCTAAGTCCTATTGCAAACTCACAATAGTAGGAGGAATCCATCCAAGGAGATTTACTAACACACATCTTTAGCACATCTTTATAATAACTCATTATTTGGAGAGACATTGCTTACGTTAAATAGAAGTGACTAGTTTAAACTAAGTGGTTGAAGTCCCACACCAAAAGTATACCAAAGTATAAAAAAGAAAGTTATACATAATTTTTTTTTTTAATGTATAAGAAAGAAGCCACACAAACATCCATGTAGTCTCATCTATCTAGCAAAGTTGAGAAGATTGGTAGACAATTTAGATTCCCACAATGAATTACTTTGATTATTGTATTAATATTATTTATAAATAATATATATATATATATATATATATATATATATTATATATATATAAATATATATATTATATATATATATTTATATATATAAACAATCTTACCATAGATATTTATTTTTACTTTAACATAGAAATAGGATTTGTTACAATACCATGAACTAATACTATGACTTGTTAACTTCACATGTTTAAAAAAACATCGCTTACTTCATATGCCACTTTTTCATATGATCATTTTTTTAATTAAAGATAAAAAAAGAGCATCACAATAACTTTGAACCACATTAGCTAGTTCGAAAAGTCGACCAAATAATACTGATCTAATTAATCCAAAAAACATACTTACTAAATATCAACCTTTTAATTTATGTATATTATTATGAATATTTAAAAAAATTAATTTATGTATATTATTATAAATGATATATTTTGTAATTCCCCATTAATGCAAATTTTATATTATTTATTACAACCAAAGAGAGTATTGCTATTTGTTTGAATTATAAGCTATTTTGGAATATAGTTATTGAAGAATAAATTTTGCAGTTATGGGTAAATATTATCTTACTAGGTAATTAGTTATGGAAACAATTATCTGTTCCAAAACTAAATCCTATAGTATTTTTACAAAAAATGATCAAGAGGATGGGGATCTGAGATCAAGAGAGAGAGGGAGATGTGCTGAAAGATCAGGAATTCTAAAATGGCTATGTCTGGTTAAGACCAAATAGCTAGTAAACTTTGTGGTCTCCTAGAGAGAGAGAACTCCTGAAGTAAGGAGTAGCACGGGGGGGAAGATTTACCAGAGTAGGTAATCTCACGACAGGGAGGAAATTAATGTGAAAATATTATATTAGATTTAGTCTTGGACAACATAAACAGATACGTACAGAATTTTTTAAATAAGATGTTCACTGAATCTAAGAACACTAGCTAGGAGATTGGCTAAACTGTTAGAGAAATGATTGTCAATTATTGTGTAAAAAGTATAGGTAATGTTTTCCTATTTATGGAGTATGTGTTTATAGTTCTTTTGTACTTAATTGAAAAAATTATTTTAAAGAAGATTAGAGAACCTGAGGAAAAACCCTTACTACTTTTGCAGGAAGAAACTATATTAAGAATGTCAAAAATTTAGTAAAGAAACTATAATGACAAACAATTCTTGGGAAAGGATAGGAATTCCCTATAAATAGAACTGTTACATTAACCAGTTAAGGTAGATTTCCCATTATTACATCTTATATAACTCAGGAACAACATTTAAAATCATCTATTAATTGATAGGATGGTAAACATTGATGGATGAAATAATCAAGTATACATTGCGATCAACAAAAATTAAACTGTTCTCGAATTCTACACCATAAATGTAGTCATGCATAAGAACTCTATGGATGCAATAAAAACATAAATTAATTCTAAAGTCACAACTAAAAGCAAGAAATTCAACAATCTCATGAATTTAGTCATGTAAGACAAAAGTAGCGACTTCTGGAAGTTTCATTGAAATACAAAAAGATTACAGTCTTAGAAAGGCATTGCATATTGTGGCATTACGAGCTCCAAAGAAAATATTTTAAACATCCTTTCTCATAAGTCTAAAACACTGAGATTTTACCAAACCAGAACTAAATCTATGCAAAAATATTTACACTTTTCGAAGCCATATTATATCAAACAAAGTGTAGAATAAAACCTCGGAAGAATTCGAGGAAGGATAGACCTTGAATTCCAAAAAAGAGAGAACTTTGTACTTAAAAAAA
>APFE030581679.1:91807-113458 GCA_000404065.3 Pinus taeda
TCTGGATTTAATTCTGTTGGTTGGAGCTGTTCTGCAATGTCAGATGTGTCTAGTAATGGTGGAAAGTATGGCCGAAGGCGGTCCACATTGAACACTGGGTGCAGGCCAAGGAATGGGGGAATGCTGAGCTCAAATGCATTGTCTCCCATAGCCTTAGTAAATGTGTAAGGACCATATCGGAGTGGTCTTAATTTCCGATAGGCTCCAGTAAGGCGTTCCTTTTGCCAAATGTAACGCAGACTTGTCACCACCGGAAACTTGTGTGGCACCCGATGTTGATATGTCGTGCTTGTACTCTGGCATTTGATTTCTCCAGAAGTGCTCATTGGAGCCTGGCTGAGGAATATGTTGGATGTGCTCAATGAAGCTGGTTGGTCTTTATTTGTTTCAGACTGGACTATGAGCTGAATTTGTGTGAGTAGGCTGCAAAAGGGCATGGCCACATCCAATGGGCATAGTGGCTGGGAATCCCAAGCCCACGCTGAAAAGGGTTGTGGCCAGTCGAGCTGTGAAAGCTGGTTGTACTGTGTTGTAACATAGGGGGCTCTCGTTCCCATGTGCGTGGATGCTTTGAGGTTATACATGCGCAGAATGTGCACGATCATCCTGTTGACCACCTCTGTCTGGCCATCAGTTTGAGGATGGAAGGCTGTGGACTTAGTGAGTTTGGTGTCCAGCATTGACCAGAGACTGGACCAAAATGTACTGAGGAACCGACTGTACCGATCTGAGATGATAGATTGTGGGATCCCAAAGTGCACCCACACTCGTTCAAAGAAGAGTTTAGCAGTGGGTTCTGCTGTGATATTCTTCTTGCAGGCCGCCATAATGGCCATCTTTGAGAACCTGTCAACGACCACAAAAACACAGTCGTTTCCATGCTTAGTGGAAGGAAGGCCTGACATGTAATCCATGGAGATGGATTCCCAAGGGCGACTAGGGGTAGGCAGCGGGGTATAGAGGCCTTGCTTCTTGATGGTCGGTTTGGTAATGGTGCAGGCATTGCATGATCTGATGTACTTCCTAACATCTTGTCGAAGATTCGGCCAATAGAAATACTTCTGCAGTACTGCCACCATTTTCTCGACCCCGAAATGTCTAGTAGCTTGACTGTAGTGTGCTTCCCAAATCATCTTGGCACGCTTGCTTGAAGGAACACAAAGGTGACCCAGGTGGCATAATAGGGCATCCCGGAGGTGAAAATCTAGAACATGCTGACCCTCCAAGAGTGTCTGGTATGTGTGGCAGAATTCTAGGTTGCTTTTGTAGAGAAGTGGCCAATCAGAAGTTTCGTGCCCACAAGAGTTGAGCACAGTGGTTAACACCATGATCGGTGGTCGACTGAGGCAATCTGCAACATTATGGTACTACCCTTCTTATACTTGATATTCAAATGGAACTGTTGCAGGTATGTGGACCACATCTGATGGCGATCATTCTACAATTTCCCTTGGGTCTGTATGAACTGCAGGGGTCGGTGGTCTATGTGGATGACCATTTCCTTCCCCAAAATGTAATCCTTCCATTGTCGGTAGGCCTGCATAATGGAATACATCTCTTTGTCATAAGTGGGATACTTCCGAACTGTGTCTGAAAGTGTCTCACTGTGATATGCCACTAGATGCCCATGTTGAGTGAGGATTGCCCCAATAGCATAGTCAAAGGCATCTGTCTCGACCTCAAATGGTTGTTGCAAGTCTAGTAATGCGAGCACTGGTGCTGAGCAAAGGTGATCTTTCAACTCTGTGAATGCCTTCTATTGAGATTCAAACAAAAATAATTTTTCTTTCGCTCCTCCCTTGGTGACTTCACTCAAGGGCCAAGTGATATGAGAAAATCCCAACACAAACCTGCGGTAGAAGTTGGAAAGACCTAGAAAGCTGCGAAGCTCTGTCAGAGTGGTTGGAGATGGCCAATCTCGAATGACTTGGATCTTGGATGGATCCACATGTACCCCCTATTCATCAATAATGTATCCCAGAAACTGAACCTGGATCATGCCAAAAGTGCATTTCTCCAAATTGGCACATAACTTGTGTTGCCACAGTGTTTGGAGATCCTGTCAGATGTGGTGGAGATGTTCGTCCCAACTCTGGCTGAAGATGAGGATGTCATCCAAGTATACCACTACAAATGAGTTAGTGAATGGCCACAAGATGTCATCCATTAGCCTTATGAAGATTACAAGAGCATTCGTTAATCTGAAAGGCAAAACCAACCATTCGAAAAGGCCCTCCTTGGCTTTGAAGGTAGTCTTCCACACATCTAAGGGTTCGATTGGTACTTGGTGATATCCTGACTTCAAATCGATCTTGTTGAAATATTTTTCCCCCTTCAGTTGGTCCAAGATGTCATCAATTCGTGGGATCGGGTACCTATTACAGACAGTGATATTGTTGAGCGCCCGATAGTCAATACAAAGTCTCCAAGTCCCATCCTTCTTTTGTACCAACATGATCGGGCTCCCATAGGGTGATGAACTTGGACAGATGTGACTTTTCTGTAGTAGTTCCTTAATCTGCCTCTTGATTTCATCATTCTCCATAACAGAGCGCCAATATATTGGTACATTGGGCAACAGTGCACCTGGGTTCAGATCGATGGAGTGCTTGACATAAGAGTGTAGAGGAACCCCTGCGGGGGAGGTGAAGATATCCTCGTACTCCTCCACGACCTTGTCCATCTGTAGTTGTCGTGTGGAGGGGCCCTGTCTGGAGGTTGTTGCCACCACCTTCTTCGTTCCTTGAGGGTGTATCATCAGGAAAACAAATTTCCTGGTTTTGGAAACGCGCTTACTACATTGTTTTGTAGTAATCAAAGAGATGGCGGCAGGTAGTGCTACCTCTAGTATCCTGTACAACTTATTTCCCAAAGTAACAATAATAACACGGGGCCTTGATTCATACACAGCATGTCGCTTCCACAAGTAAGGTTGTCCTAATAATACATCACAAACTTCAAGGGGAGCAATGTCCCACAATACCTCATCCGTGAAGGGCTTGATGTTGTATGGAAGGTGACACTACTGGCTCAAGCGAAGATCCCATCCTTGGTGAAGCCACCCGATGGTGTACGGTTGTGGATGTGCTATGGTTGGTAAGCCTAGACGCTTCACGACCTCTACCGAAATTAGGTTCTTTTGGCTCCCACTGTCAACAATGAACTATAATGGAGAGCCTTTTACCCACATCTGGGAATGGAAGAGAAACTCCTCCTCCTTTGGATCTTCAAGTTCCTCCTTCTGGATCTTCATGATAGCAACGGTGGCATTGGGCTCCGCATCAATAATCTACTTACCTTTGTCATTCCCCTTGTTGGGTTCTTACTCAGATTCGAAAAATGCATCTAATCCTAAAACCTTTAGCTTGGCCACCAGTGTCTGTTTGGCCCGACACTCACTTGTGTTGTGATTGGATCTCTTATGGAACTCATACCACTTTCCTGTGTCCTTTTTCGGCTTCACGACACTGTTCTTTGCTTGCAGCTTTGTCGGGTTTTCTTGGGCCACACCACCTTGGCTTTGTCCTTTGTTCTGTGGTTTGGGGGCACCTTTCCCTTGCTTTAGATTCGTAGATCCAAAGTCTCACTTCTTCTATTTAAACTTTTGCTCGACCTTGACGGCATATCGATATGCCATGCTGAGCCAGGGGATGTTCAAGAATTCTATTTCTTTCTAGATGTAATTGTGCAGGCAGCCATGGTATTTGAGTATAAAATGCTGCTCTGAATCCTTGATACCCAACTTTGTGTGAAGGGTATGGAAAATATTGGTAAACTCCGGCACATCTTGGTCCCTTCCCTGTCGCAGCATGGTCCACTTTATGTATTGATCCTCATAGCTTCTAACAGGGTAGTACTGCCCCTTGATGGCCTCTTGGAATGAATCCCAAGGGGGTGCGGCTAAAAATAGTGAGCCTATACTTTCATCCTTTTGCTCGCAGTAGGTTTCCCACTAGTCCTTGACGTGGGGGGCTACTTTGAGAAGAGCAAAAATAATCTTTTCTCAACTGGAAAAATCATGAACAGAAAAATAACTCTCTAGCAGATTTAGCCATTTATCAATGGCATGTGTGTCTATCTGACCCTCAAATATGGGGATTTAAAAATTAACTTGTACCTTAAAGGGTGTGGCATTTCCAGAGTAGCTGTTGGAAGCTGATTCGTCGCCCCTAGGTAACCACTGAAGGATCTGGGCGAAGTTGTCCATCATCGCGTTCCTTTGTCGCTCGAGGGCTTTTTCGAGCAAGATTTTGATAGGATCTCTTGCCCCCTCGTCTTTATTTTCATCCACCATGGGAGGTCATCAGGATTTACGAGGCTGGTCTTGCAAAGGTTCGACCAGTTCAAGCCCTAACTCCCTATATCCCGACCTCGTTGGGGACATGCAAAGAAAAATAGAGAAAAAGCAGACCGCTCTGATGCCACTGATCCGTATTTAAACAAGAATGCAACAAATTACAGAGGTAACCATAAACACAGAGATGCAGTGGAAATAATACTTCATTTCATTAATGTAAAATACTGAAATATGTTTACAAACAGAGTTGGAAATAAACCAGCTAGGGCGATGGTAGCTTATCTCTTAAAAGAGATGTGGAGGCTACATGTCTCTGAATTGTGTTAAATAGGCTCAAGGCCTATTTATTGTTGAGAAACAATGGAAAACCCTTAACATTCCAAAACCTAACCCTAGAAGATGAAACACCAAATAGTGGGCCCCGTTTGGGTAAATTGGTACATCAACTTCCCAGGGTCGTAACTTTGGCATACGATCTTTGTTTGATGTGCACAGTATCTCGTTAGAAAGATATCTCCAAGAACTACAACTTTGGGAAGAGAAACATCAGTCCATGGACTTATGTTGCTCCCAGTTTTCCCAAAAAATGTCGTTTAGGGCCTCAAAACAGCTCTGAAAGTTCATGACTCGAAAAACTGCTAAAAATAGTAAACTGAGCTACAATTAAGGAAACTAAAAAGCTGAAAGAAACAGTGGTGGGGGTCCAAGTGGATTTGGTAGGTGGCCACCAATATCCACCTGGATCAGTCCAAATCTCCTAAGTCGATACTTTCAGGCTCTTCTTCCATCTGCTTGGGTTTGCTGCTCTCCGCTAGGATGTCAGCTACATGCTTGGGATTAATCATGAAGGTATTAATGTCCATACCGTTAGGCTTCCAGGCCGTTTCTTTAATGCGGGGGGGGGGGGGGACTTGGGGGGTACTTGGGTTCGCTCGGGGATTAGGGTCGGAATTAAATTAGGATGAAGGGTGGTGGAGGGCGTTTTGGGAAGCTCATGAGAGTGCATGGAAGGTTCAGAAACCATTGAGATAGGTTGGGCTAGGATGTCGACGCTGTTTCTAGTAGAGGGAGTGGAGTTACTGGTAGGAAGAATTTTGGTTTGTGAAGCAGGTTTTTTATGGCTCCTCTTGCGAGAGTTCACTTTTGTAAAGCCCTCTAGATCAGGTTGCCCTGAGGAGGCATTGGAAGAGGGCTTTGCATTAAGCGGGAAATCACGGAATAGATGTCCATGAGCATGACATTTCCTACACCTGAAGGGGACATGTTCATAATCTATGGTCTGAATCCACTCAAAATCATCATGAAAAAAACTTACCGAGTCCGGAATAGCGTTGTTCAGATGCATGTAGACACAGATGCGGGCGTAGGAGGTACACCTTCTGAGTCTTGTTTCTTCTGCAACTTTAATGAACTCTCTCAGGCTTATTCCAATGTCTCTTAGTGATTCTTCATCCTAATATTCCAACGGAAGGGAATATAACCAGATCCAGATTGGTGCTGAACTCATATCTTCTTTGTCTGTATTGAATCTTTCGATCCAATCATGCAGATACAGACTTGCAGCATTGAAGAAATAAGGGCCGCCATCCATGACCCTGTTTTAGTCTTCGATGTAGTTGAAAACCGTTGTAAAAAACCCCTTTGGTCCCAACTTCAGATTGATGTGCCCTTTTAGTTTCCATTTGGCTGCAATCCATCCCTATAAGGCTTTCTCTATTGGCAAAAACCCAATAAATTTCCCAATGAGTGCATGATCTTTCATGAACTGGATTTGGGTGTTGATTCGTTGACTGAGCAGTTCAATCTTTGGTCATTCTGCAGCTACAGGTTTGCAGGTTACAGATGGTACTTTGGACATCTCATCATCTCCTGCATTGTTATGCTACCTGTCCTGGGGTGTAGCTTTTGTTTCCTGTGGCCCATTCTGTGTATCCTGATTGTTCTGATTTTCCTGTGTCTTCAAGGCGGAGGCCTTGTCAGATCCGTTCTTGGCCTTTAGCGCACTGTTCATCATGGGGGGAGGCGCAGAGTCCTCCCCCTACAAGGTCGCCATTGAGGATGTACTAATGACCGGTGTGTGTAGTCGTCAGAGGTTTCAAAGTCAGTGATTCGAGGGTGTTGTGCTCAGAGCAGAGCTCCGTTGCAGAGTCAAAGTAAACGCTAGGTTGCCATGTTTCCTTCACCTTCCTCTACCTGCTCTGGCGTTGTTCCAGTTAATAATATTTATATATATATATTATATATATTAATATATATATATATATATATATATCTATTATAGATAGATAGATATATATTATATATATAATAGATAGATATATATATATATATATATATATATATGGAGTACTAATAAATAATGCATGTATGTTATGAAATAGCTAATATCAATACCTAAAATCATTAATATAATATGGAATAATTGTTAAATATTTACTTTTTCGAATAAATAGTTAATTAGTTATTTACAAATTAGTTTCTTGTAAAAATTAACTCATAGACCTTAACCTATTAAAATACCTATTTAGAAGAAAAAAAAAGATTATATATATATATATATAGGGAATGAAGGAAAATAGAGAGACGAGAGGAAAAAAGGACAATGATCAACAAGGCAGGAGGGGGAAAAACAAGGAAACTGAGCAGGGATGGGGGGAGGGGGGGGGAGGGGAAAAATGGGGAAGTGGCTAGGAGGAGAGGGCAGGGATCCAACAACTACTAATTTTCCAGTAGTCATCTCTATTGAGGTTTCTCCGCCTTTTTTCGATTTCTATGGCTTCCTTAAATTTCTGATGATGGAAATGCGCCACCTTAGCAATAACAAGGGTCTCCTCAATGCATACATGGTGCTTTGTCTCCTCAATGCATACATGGTGCTTTGTCTTCTCTGCATGTTCAGCCAGGGCAAAAGACTGGGTTTTCCTATGTTTTATGTCGGCTGAGTGCTCATTAATCCTTTGATTAATAGAGCGACCAGGCTCACCAACATATGGGGTCCCACAGGAACATCGAATAACATAGACACCTTTCATGTCCTTGGGATCAACCGGGTCTTTTACCAATCTAAGGGAGCTACGGATGGTGTTAAGGGGTATAAAGGTGGAGGGAACATTATGCTTCCTGAGAATTCTAGCAATCTTATAAGTTGTCCCCTGGATGAAAGGGAGATGAACCCTTGAGACTCGCTCTTTAGAGTCTTTCTTGACCACTGAATACTTGTTGGCTTTGAGGAAAGCTTTCTCAGCGAGGTGCCTACTATAACCATTATTAGCAAAAACATTAAGGAAATGAGCTTTCTCTTTATCGAGGCTCTTTTCATTAGAAATCCTTAATGCACGAGAAACTAGCGTGTTGAGGACACCTAACTTTTGAGCGGGGAAATGATGAGAACTAGTATAAAAACATTGCTCAATATAATTTTTTTTTTTATCCAAAACACTTGGTGGGAGATCGGACCATCACCATTCCTAATTTACTATTCACTTAATATTTATTTATTAATAATTAAAATAAAATTCTAAAAATCTAATATTTATTGATAATTAAATTAAAATTTTAAAAATCTTATTAAAAAAAATGTATCTATCAACCTAACTCCAAAACACTAAAACACTGCTATCACACTTTAACTTTAGTTATTAAAGCCAAGTGTGAACTTGGAGCGTTTATTGCACTTTCAAAAAGTCCTTTATCATGTACACACCGATGACGTTGTAACGGTAAGCTTATCAATGAGTGACTATACCTTTGACTTCCTTTTTCGCAATCACTAAATGTGAATATGAAGAGCTTTAAGAATGGATGATTAAGGAAAAGTGTGAAAATAAAAAAGTTTAACAATGACTACTCATATAAGTGTGAAGATAAAGAGGTTTAACGACCTTGACTAAATGTGTGTGAACGCCAAGAGATGTCAGAATCACGCACCATATGATAATATAAATTATAAAATAAATATATATATATATATATATATAATTTTTGTAAGGAAGGACCGAGTAAGTGTGAACACCAAAAAATTTCATCATATTTGAAGGAGACATAAACATGTTTATTCATGCTTTTATAATGCACTAAGGGAATATGCGATTTTTAATATGCGATTTTTAACTAGCTCTCTTATGCATTTTTAATATTTATGGCTGTTCTCATGTGCGTAATATTATGTATAAAACAATTCTTATTTGTAAAACACTCAACCGTCTCTATTCCAGGACATCTCACTGAATCGAATGATATATTTAAGGGTATTTAATTTATATGTATATAGTATTATTAAAGTGTCATTTAGTGTTAAAATATTTTTTTAATATATATATATATTATATATATATATATATATAATTTTTTTTTTTTGTTTTTTTAATTAGATTAAATTTTCATAAATATTAGATTGAATAAAATATATATATATATTTTTTTATTTTATTTTTTATTTTAAAGATATTTTATAAAAAATTTATTTATAAATCTATAAATTTGTCATTTTAGCGCTATATGAACCAATTTTAAAATTTCATTTTTTTATTCAAAAATATTTAATTTAATATTTTATTCTGAAACCCTTACTTAATAAACTTTATAAAATTTGTTAAGATTTGTCAAAAGTAATTAAAAGTCTAACATTTTTTATTAAAAACAAAAACAATAAAACAACTTAACCACCCAAGATCAATAGGCATTTGGGAATATTCATGAGTTAAATCTTGCTCCATTAGGGACCACTAAAGGGTAATTACAAGAGCGGTTTTTTTGAATAACAATACAAATAACAGCTATTCATAGTCGTGTCCACTGTTAAATTATGATAAATTTTCCCACTATTAAGAAATATATTATTTAGTTAATATCAAAACTTGTAAAACAAAGACACTATAAAGATTTAAATTATAAAAAGGTCGTAAAAGTTTATATTAAATATATTAAGCTAAAAAGAGTTGAAAAATGAATGGGTCAGGTGCACCTTACACAACCATGTAGGAACTACCAACCTTAAAGATAAGAAAATTGATGTCATAAGTATTAAATGACATGCATAACCATGTATGAACTACATAAACTTAAATACAAGAAAGATGATGTCATAAGTATTAATAGTAGGTAATTTGATGCAGGAGCATCCAGCTCTAAGGAGGCAGAACGAGGCTGACAGTCTCAGAGAGAACCAGAACACACAGTCACTACGTATAACTAGACAGGTGTCAAAAACCTTGTCGGTTATTTTATTTCATTTACTTGGGTTATTTACTTTTTTTGAATGCTGATAGGATTCGGTTAATTTAATTCGTGCACTGATTCTATTTTATTTAGGAATTAGGAACATAAGCATAATTGTTAGTTAATTAAGTTTCTTGAAAAAAAAGCATTATATTAGTTACATACAGTTAGATAAAACAGTTGCCCAAATCTGTTGGGACAGTTCCACGGGGAAAGAACAGTTAGATTTCTGGAGTTTAAAAACAACAAGGGTATGATTGTAAAAGGTTCCTTGGCAGATAGAAAAAAATTAACAGTCATTTCTGAAGATTTTAATCTCTGTATGAAAACATTGTTATATTTCTGTATGAAAACATCATCACTGTACAAATGAAATTTTAAGCATCGATTTACAGTCACTGTTTAGATAAGATTTTATGCATCGATTTACAGTTATTATGCAGACATTATTTCTTTCTTAAATTTACAGTCATCGTATAGACTAAAGCTACAGACACAAGCATACTCTACTGTGTAACGAGAGCGTTGGAGCAATAGAACAAGGGACAACCACAGAGAGAGCAGGCGTTGTCTTGCATTACAAACCCGAGTGCGAAAGTGTGTGAACGACGAGGTGGTTAAACATCCACAAAGAACAACAAGTGTTGCCGAATGCATCACGATCAAAGTAAAGAAGAGTGAAGTATAAGAAAACAAATAATCTTCAGGTAACCCTGCAAACCTAACTATTTCTGCTTTACAAAAATTATCTGAAAGTAACCAGCAAACTGTAGCATTTCAAACAAATCAGCATTATAGATAAGGTAACGATACTGTCAGAGCGTTCATAGCTTTTTGAAGCAAAACCCTATTCAAAACAGAGGTCTGAAATTACGTTTCAATACAAGATAACCATATGACCAGATAGTATCAAGAAACCGTTCAAGGCAAGGGATTACCCAGCAAAACCTGTGGAAGAGGTTTATATTAAATAAGTCACCAGATTACAGTCGAGGGGTCAACAAGTGAACGCCCAGTCGAAAGAACAACAGAGAGATAAAAACCTAGTTGCAGACAAGGGTTCGACCGTATGACAAAAACCCATATTCAGGGACAGAGCCCGATAGCAGAACGATAAATAATTCATACAACAGATTCATAGAAACGGACCAACGCACAGAACCCACGAGAGTTGCACAGAACCGAGGAGAAAACCAAACTAATTGATGCTCAAGTAACAGGTCCAACATTACATCTAAAACCCAGAACCCTAAGGAACAAGTTTATTGAACTGGAAGGTTCCTACCTGGAAAGAGCGCTGGAGGACGCCAAGGAATGGTGAACGTGTGGACGACATCGAGCCCCAGAGGCGACGGCATCAGGCCACCTGCAGAAAGGAAGTGAAAACCCATTAGAATCTTCGCAGACACAAAACAGAGTCACAAAATAGACAACGAAAAGGGAAAAGACAAACCCTAAGCTTACCTGTGGATACGAAGCAGAAATTGCAAGACTGACAGACCTCACAACCTGAAAGACTCGTAACAAATGCGTTAGGGTCGGTTGAATAAGGACTAGGAAAATATAACCAGAGAGATAGATTACCTGTGCAACGAATTGAAGGGTGCAAGCCTGGTGGAAACCCTGTAATAATACAAGTTCAATCAGTAAAAGGAACAGAGGTGACATTTACGAGTAAAAATCGAAACAATAAACCTGTGACAGAGGAATACAAACCCTGTGCCGAGTATAATAGATGCCATAACCCTTGGAACATCATTGCGAAGGTGTTAAAGCCCGAGGGAAACCATAGTAACAGTGCAGGGACCAGGTTAGCGGAGTAGCAGAGCTTCCGCGGAGCAGAGCTGAACCCACAGTGAAAAGTGCAAATGACCAGGATAGCGAGAGAATAGCTGACAAAAGGTTGAGTCATATAGGAGGCACCGACAGGTGTGAATGGGTTAACCGGCGGGGCCGGGAATAACCCTAATATCGTTTACCAAGGAACGTACAGGTAATTAAATTCAACCATAAATTCGCCAAGGACATAGTCCTGTCAACCATCAGATATTTTGCTTTGGTGGGAGGCCATCATAAGTGGTATCAGAGCTAGTTTCTTGAGTCAGAAGAAATGGAACAGGTAGAAGGTGAAGGCGAAGCCAGAGGAAGAGGAAGAGGAAGAGGACGAGTGGTCCATAGGCCAGTAGATGTTGGACTTCGAGAGGAGATTCGAGTTTTACGTGAACGATTGGCAGTGATAGAGGCTGGGGGAAGAAGAAATCCAGCAGATAACAGTGATGAAGAAACAGTTGAACCAGAAGAGGATGAGTACGAAGGAGTGACACCGGAACTTAGATTATTGAAGTTAGTTTTGTTGTCCAGTCATAAGCCGAGACATGAGTTGCCTACTTATGACAGGAGTTTGTCTGCAGATGTGTTGTTAGATTGGCTGAGTGAAGTTAATAAATTTTTTGAGTTTGAGGAGACCAGTGAGGACAAACAGGTGAAGTTTGCCGCCACCAAGCTGAAAGGACATGCGTCCTTATGGTGGGACAGCGTTCAGGCGGAAAGGAAGAGATTAAACAAGCAGCCAATCAAGAAATGGGCCAGGATGGAAGCAAAGCTGAAAGAGAAGTTCCTACCGAAGGACAATTAGATTATGATGTACAGATAGGTACAGAACTTGAAACAAAGAGGAATGACTGTTAGGGAGTTTACAGAGGAGTTTTATAAGTTGAATCTGCGAGCAGGGTATGTGGAGGATACCTCAGAAAAAACGGCCAGATTTGTAAATGGCTTGAGAGGAGAGATTTTGGACGAAATTGGTATTCTTTCTCCACAAACACTGGATGAAGCCTATCAGTTTGCACTGAAGGCAGAGGAGAAGATAAACACGAAACAGAACACCAGGAGAGGAGGCGGTTATGGCAGAGGAAAAGGCAAAGTTTATGGCAGAGGTAGAGGTGCAAGTCCAAATGAAGAGGGCAGCAGTTCCAAATCTGCTGGTACAACAGATAAGGACAACAGCAACAGGGAAGGACGACCAGCTCAGAGAGGGTGAGGATTTGGTCGAGGCAGGGGAACTGTCCAATGTTATCGTTGTCACAGAATGGGACACAAGTCATATGACTGTCCTGAGGGTGAACCAGCAGGTGGGAGAGGAACCTATGTTGCTCAGCCGGAGGATGTTGAGGAGGCACCTCAAGAAGCGGAGAACACACCTGAGACAGGTGAAGCCTTGGTGTTGAATAAGGTGCTGTTAAAACTAGCAAAGGAAGTTGCAGAACCAGATCAGTGAAAAGCTTTGTTTCGCACTGTTTGCAAGTCACGAGGTAAGTGCTGTAAGTTGATCATTGACAGTGGGAGTACCGATAATTTGGTAGCTGTGGAGATGGTGGAGAAGCTGGGATTAAAGAAGCTGAAACATCCCACTCCCTACAAAGTATCGTGGCTGCAAAAGGGGCATCAACTGTTAGTAGATGAACAGTGTGAGGTGGAGTTTCAGATTGGTAAGTATAAGGACAAGATCCTTTGCGATGTCATGCCAATGGATGTCTGTCATTTGCTGTTAGGACGACCTTGGCAGTTTGACAGAGGTGCAGTTCATGATGGGAAAAGTAACTGCTATAAGTTTGTGAAAGATGGGATCAAGCATACGCTTGTACCCATCAAAGAGGAAAATACAGCAGAAGCTAGTGGAATGAAAGCACTGCTGTTAGGTGGGAAAGAATTCATAAAACAGATTGAGGACAGCGAGATAAATTTTGTTGTCATAAGGAGACCAAGAGCAGTGGTACTCCACACACAGGTTTCAGATTTACCAGAAGAAGTTCAGAGGTTGCTGCAGGAATTTGAAGACATTGTGGTGGATGATCTTCCAGATGAGTTGCCACCTAGGAGGGGTATTAGTCACTGCATTGACTTTATACCAGGGGCAAGCCTGCCAAATAAAGCAGCTTACCGCATGAGTCCTAAGGACCATGAAGAGATTAGGAAACAGGTCCAAGAGTTGTTGGACAAAGGTTTGATTCGGGAGAGCATGAGCCCATGTGCAGTACCTACTGTTTTGGCTCCAAAGAAGGGAGGAGAGTGGAGAATGTGTACGGATTCCAGGGCTATTAACAAAATTACTGTTAGGTACAGGTTTCCCTTACCTAGGATGGACGATATGATGGATTGTCTGAGTGGAGCGACTTATTTTTCGAAGATTGACTTGAAGAGTGGATATCACCAGATCCGGATTCGTGAAGGGGATGAATGGAAAACCGCTTTCAAGACAAATGAAGGCTTGTACGAGTGGTTGGTGATGCCGTTTGGTTTGAGCAACGCTCCCAGCATGTTCATGCGTCTGATGAATGAAGTGCTAAAGGAATTTAACGGTAAGTTTGTAATACTTTACTTGGACGATATTCTGATTTTTAGTAAGACTAAGGAGGAGCATTTCAGGCATTTGCAGAGTGTGTTGAGAAAATTACAGCAGAACAAGCTGTTAATTAATTTGAAGAAATGTACCTTTTTTCAACGAGAACTGATATATCTGGGTTTTGTTATTTCGGAGAATGAATTAAAAATGGATCCAGAAAAGGTGACAGCTATAGTTAGCTGGCCTTCTCCGAAAAGTTTATTTGAAGTCCGAAGTTTCCATGGACTTGCCAGTTTTTACAGGAAGTTCATCAGAAATTTCAGCGAGATTTGCGCACCAATGTTGGATACAATCAAGAAGGTGAATCAGCCATTTCACTGGACTGAAGCAGCAGAAAACAGTTTTCAGATCTTGAAGAAGAAGATTACTGAAAGACCTGTGTTGAGACTGCCTGATTTCAACAAACTTTTTCAAGTTCGTTGCGACGCCAGTGGCACAACCATTGGAGCAGTCCTTAGCCAGGAGGACAGACCAGTTGCTTATTTCAGCGAAAAACTAAATGAGAGCAGACAGAAGTACTCGACCTATGACAAGGAATTTTACGCCATTGTGCAGGCTTTGAAGCATTGGCGACATTATCTATTAGGTAATGAATTTGTTTTATTTTCTGATAATTCTGCGTTACAGTACATTATGCAGCAGCATAAATTGAACCACAAGCATGCAACTTGGGTTGAGTACTTGCAAAGTTTCATGTTTGTACTAAAACACATTAGTGGGAAATCAAATAAGGTAGCAGATGCACTTAGTAGGAGAACATTACTGTTACAGGAGAGCACAATGCAGATCTTAGGATTTGAACATTTGAAAGAGCTGTATCCGACCGACACCGAGTTTACGGAAGCCTATGAGGCTTGCCAAAACTCGCTGTTACGAAATGACAACAAGTGGCTGGACTACAATCTACAAGAAGGATTGTTGTTCAAAGGAGGGCAGTTATGCATTCCCAACTGTTCTATGCGGGAAAATATCATACAGGAAAAACACAGTGGAGGCCTAGCAGGACATTTTGGAATTGACAAAACCATTGCTCAGGTACAACATTTCTATTTTTGGCCTAAGTTGCAACGAGACGTGCAGAGGTATGTGACTAGGTGTAAAATTTGTCAATTGGCAAAAGGTCACAGTCAGAACACTGGACTTTATATGCCATTGCCCATCCCTAGTCGACCATGGGATTCAGTCAGTATGGATTTTGTATTGGGATTACCAAAGAGACAATGAGGCTTTGATTCAGTGATGGTTGTAGTTGACCAATTTTCAAAGATGGCACACTTTGTACCGTGCAGGAAAACCAGCGATGCTACTTACATAGCACACCTTTTCTTTACAGAGATTGTGCGGCTGCATGGACTTCCACGATCCATTATCTCTGACAGAGATGTAAAGTTCACGGGTCATTTTTGGAGAACACTGTGGAAAAAGTTAAATACCCAGTTGCAGTTCAGCTCCGCTTATCATCCGCAGATGGACGGACAGACGGAGGTGGTGAACCGAAGTCTGGGGAATTTGCTTAGAAGTCTCATAGGTGAAAATTCCTGGACTTGGGATCGTGTACTGGCACAGGCGGAATTCGCATACAATGATTCCCCTAACCGTAGCACAGGATACAGTCCATTCCAAATCCTGTACGGCATGCATCCGCGAGGAGTGCACGAGTTACGAGATTTGGGGAAACTGGAGAAACGGAGCGCTGATGGAGAAGACTTCGCCCAAGCTATGAGCAAACTGCACGAACAGGTTAAGCTGAAACTACAGGACAACAATCAGAGGTACAAGCAGCGAGCTGATACAAAACGTCGGGAAGTTCAATTTAATGTCGGGGATGAAGTTCTTGCGTACTTACGCAAGGAACGGTTTCCAAAGCGAGAGTACAGCAAGCTCAAGTTTAAGAAAATCGGGCCCTGCAAGATCATTCACAAATTTTCTGCGAATGCTTATGAGATACAGTTGCCACCAGGGATTGGAATTTCCCCTATTTTTAACGTGGCAGATCTGTTCCCTTGTGTTGCAGGTTCGGCAGAAGATGCAGCAGCAGAGCCACCGCGGGGCACCAAATTAGAAGGAGATTCATGGACGAGACAGATGCCGATGGCACCACCCGTCGAGATTGAGGGAATTCTGGACACACAGGTAGCTAAGCGCACCCGCAGGAAGGAATATTTGCGGTATTTAGTAAAGTGGAAGAACCGTCCAATAGAGGACAGTTCGTGGCTTAATGCGACACAAATACAGAAGGCAGGCTATTCTGTTGACGACCTCATGGAATGGAGCCATGACTTTTTGTCACCCCGGGAGCCTGATGCAGGAGCATCCAGCTCTGAGGAGGCAGAACGAGGCTGACAGTCTCAGAGAGAACCAGAACACACAGTCACTACGTATAACTAGACAGGTGTCAAAAACCTTGTCGGTTATTTTATTTCATTTACTTTGGTTATTTACTTTTTTTGAATGCTGATAGGATTCAGTTAATTTAATTCGTGCACTGATTCTATTTTATTTAGGAATTAGGAACAGAAGCATAATTGTTAGTTAATTAAGTTTCTTTAAAAAAAAGCATTGTATTAGTTACATACAGTTAGATAAAACAGTTGCCGAAATCTGTTGGGACAGTTCCACGGGGAAAGAACAGTTAGATTTCTGGAGTTTAAAAACAGCAAGGGTATGATTGTAAAAGGTTCCTCGGCAGATAGAAAAAAATTAACAGTCATTTCTGAAGATTTTAATCTCTGTATGAAAACATTGTTATATTTCTGTATGAAAACATCATCACTGTACAAATGAAATTTTAAGCATCGATTTACAGTCACTGTTTAGATAAGATTTTATGCATCGATTTACAGTTATTATGCAGACAGTATTTCTTTCTTAAATTTACAGTCATTGTATAGACTAAAGCTACAGTCACAAGCATACTCTACTGTGTAACGAGAGCGTTGGAGCAATAGAACGGGGGACAACCACAGAGAGAGCAGGCGCTGTCTTGCATTATAAACCCGAGTGCGAAAGTGTGTGAACGACGAGGTGGTTAAACATCCACAAAGAACAACAAGTGTTGCCGAATGCATCACGGTCAAAGTAAAGAAGAGTGAAGTATAAGAAAACAAATAATCTTCAGGTAACCCTGCAAACCTAACTATTTCTGCTTTACAAAAATTATCTGAAAGTAACCAGCAAACTGTAGCATTTCAAACAAATCAGCATTATAGATAAGGTAACGATACTGTCAGAGCGTTCATAGCTTTTTGAAGCAAAACCCTATTCAAAACAGAGGTCTGAAATTACGTTTCAATACAAGATAACCATATGACCAGATAGTATCAAGAAACCGTTCAAGGCAAGGGATTACCCAGCAGAACCTGTGGAAGAGGTTTATATTAAATAAGTCACCAGATTACAGTCGAGGGGTCAACGAGTGAACGCCCAGTCGAAAGAACAACAGAGAGATAAAAACCCAGTTGCAGACGAGGGTTCGACCGTATGACAAAAACCCATATTCAGGGACAGAGCCCGATAGCAGAACGATAAATAATTCATACAACAGATTCATAGAAACGGACCAACGCACAGAACCCACGAGAGTTGCACAGAACCGAGGAGAAAACCAAACTAATTGACGCTCAAGTAACAGGTCCAACATTACATCTAAAACCCAGAACCCTAAGGAACAAGTTTATTGACGCCAAGGAATGGTGAACGTGTGGACGGCATCGAGCCCCAGAGGCGACGGCATCAGGCCACCTGCAGAAAGGAAGTGAAAACCCATTAGAATCTTCGCAGACACAAAATAGAGTCACAAAATAGACAACGAAAAGGGAAAAGACAAACCCTAAGCTTACCTGTGGATACGAAGCAGAAATTGCAAGACCGACAGACCTCACAACCTGAAAGACCTGGAACAAATGCGTTAGGGTCGGTTGAATAAGGACTAGGAAAATATAACCAGAGAGATAGATTACCTGTGCAACGAATTGAAGGGTGCAAGCCTGGTGGAAACCCTGTAATAATACAAGTTCAGTCAGTAAAAGGAACAGAGGTGACATTTACCAGTAAAAATCGAAACAATAAACCTGTGACAGAGGAATACAAACCCTGTGCCGAGTATAATAGCTGGCATAACCCTTGGAACATCATTGCGAAGGTGTTAAAGCCCAAGGGCAACCATAGTAACAGTGCAGGGACAAGGTTAGCGGAGTAGCAGAGCTTCTGCGGAGCAGAGCTGAACCCACAGTGAAAAGTGCAAATGACCAGGATAGTGGGAGAATAGCTGACAAAAGGTCCAGTCGTATAGGAGGCACCGACAGGTGTGAATGGGTTAACCGGCGGGGCCGGGAATAACCCTAATATCGTTTACCAAGGAACGTACAGGTAATTAAATTCAACCATAAATTCGCCAAGGACATAGTCCTGTCAACCATCGGATATTTTGCTTTGGCGAGAGGCCATCATAATTATCATGTTTATATTTATATATATAATAGCAATATTGAAATAATTTTTAAATGATTTAGATTCATATATATATCAATGTTCAATAATTTATTTATGGCAACACTAAAATATATATTTTTATTTTATTTTAAATATTACAAAGAGAAAGAAAGAAATTTCTGTGAAACCCTTTGCTAAATACATTATCCCAAGAGCTAACTGCCAGAATATCTGCATAACTTTCTCTATTGTCTTTGAAGGCCTCACATTCTAAAATGAAATGTTTTTTTGTTTGCACAACTTTCCCTATTGTCTTTGAAGATCTCACATTCTAAAATGAAATGTTTTTTTGTATGCACTTTTACGGAAGAACAAAAAATGTTAACAGAACATATATTGAATGACACATACATTGAATGACACTTGTTGTAATATCAATAACATTATTTTTACATCTCTTTTGTCAACTCCGTATTAAAAAATGAAAAAATGAAAAGTAATTTTTTATTTTTTATTTTTTATTTTTAACTTTCTATTGCTTTATTTCTTTAGGTAAAGTTGATGTAAACTTAAGATGGAAATTGAATATTTTATTTATACGGACAATGATTTTTTTTATTATTACTATTTTTAAATTTATTAATAGTTTTTTTTTTACGTGGCAAATATCCCCTTCTTTAATGCAAGTAGAATAAATAACTTCAATTTATTTTTCTCTGCTATTAGAGTTTTTTTATATATTTTTTGTTAACTTAAGTATTACAATTATTATGCTATAATAAAATAATCCATATTCATTCTAATACTATTAATCTTTATTTTTAATTCAACATTTTTTATTTAATTTATTTTATGTTATTTTTGTTTTGTATTTTATAATAAAATAGATAATCAAAATTAAATTATTTGAAAAAATTTAAAATTAGATTATTTAAAAAAAATTAACATTACATTTTTATACTCGAAAAATATCATTACAAGATCAACATAATTTTACTAACTTAAAAATCATCATATGATCAAATATCTATGCTTCTTAACCCTTCACCACCTATTTCCAATAAATAACACCACTCTTAAAAATCATCATATGATCAAATATCTATGCTTCTTAACCCTTCACCACCTATTTCCAATAAATAACACCACTCTTTCGTAGGTAAATATCCCAACCTGTCCTTAGACTAGCCACTCACAGGGAACTCCATTATAAAAATATGTTATAAATCAATCATGTTATTGGGGGATATATTAATATCAACTAAACATATAAAGTTAATAGAAGAAAATTGTATTTACCCATGATTTGCTTTCCCTTTCCCACATGTTTAATGAACTCACATGTGAACCCTTAAGTTTCCACGGAAAACAAAGAAGATAAACGTGAATATGGAAGCTACACCCTCCTCAAAATTTGTTCCAAGACAAAACGTTGAAAATCAATAATTTCAAACCTCCTTTTACCAGTAATTCCTAATACACCATGGGCATTATTATACTCAATAAGATTACCATGGAAATCATTATACTTAATAAGATCCATCTTAATTCTCTATGTGCTTATCGCTTATACTTATACAGTGTTGAAAATTGATGGTTAATAGGTGTTTAATATTGAAAAGTGACATTGAATTAAAGAACTGATTTTATTAAATAATCTATAAGAAATTGAATTATCAGATACTTATAAAAAAGTTGACGTGTCAAATGATCAATGATATTTCTTATTTAATTTTAAGGTTGTTACAATGAACATGTTTTAGTGGTATTTCTTTTCAAATATTTACAATATTTATAATTAGCAATTGCATTAGATATTGTAAAAATTTACAATATTTATAATTAGTAATTGCATTAGATGTTGTAAAAATGTCGTAAGTCGAGAATATATGGAGAAAGAGTAACGATGAAGAGAGATGTGATATATTACAATTTGAGTGAGAGAAATCTTAATTTCAAATAAATTTGTATAATTAATTGCAGCTTTTCCAAGAATGGAGAGACAAACACAAACACAATGTCTTTCCATGTTAAAATCAAATACCAAATAAACATTAATTGAATATATTTCTCTAAACATGCAACTATTTGAATAAAAAATATTTTCATATTTGACTAGAATAAACTTATAAATCTTCTTCAAAATGGACATTCAACTATTCCATTTCAAAATGGGCATTCAACTATTCCATATTAAATTTTAGATTCAGATAAATTTAACTAAAAATATAATTATAAAAAGCATAATTCTGAATAATTTTGAATAGAAGTTTCTTTCTCTTCTTGCGAGAATAGAAAGATCTATGAAACCAAAATGTTTCTTGCTGGTGTTGACTAAAACATGGTTGTTAAGTCAGTGTACATGAAGATACACTACACCTAGATATTTTTGGACCACTTTTAGTTTTCACATTATTAAACAACTCGAAATAATTTTTAGTTTTTTTTTTTTTATTTACTTTTATATATTTTATTTCAGATTATATATATATAGTATATATATATAATTTAAAACCGGGCTGAATCAGTATGACTCTTGCAAGTTCAAAAGTTTGGAGTATAAAAAAATTCAAACTCTATTATTACTTAATATACGAGTAATTTGTTTAAATATATTTGTGTCAGAAATTATAAAATATATCTTCATTGAGATAGGTTTTTTGAAGAAAGATATTAGGCATGTGAATACGCATTGGAAATATATGATCAATATGTGTCTTACGTCACGCAACCTTCTTTTGAATGAGAACAACTTGTCAAGGAAAAGAAGGTAAGAGAAAAAAACGCACCGGCTGCTGTACGTAAGAATTATTTGGCATGCTATGCTCCCACGCTTTACCATCTTTATCCGCTGATGTTACACACAGGTGAAAATGGATAACTATGTGAAATTAAATATAAAAAAATAAAAAAATATCACATTGTTGGCCATATTTATTTCGCATTATAACAACTTTCAGATAAATTTCAGGTTTTTATTTAATTTTATATATTTTATTTAGATGATATATAAAAAAATATATTTTGTTTGTGAGAATAATTTCGGCAAAATCACATAAAAAAATCATTTGTCTAGCGTTTCGAACTAATCAGTGTGGTTCATCATCAGGACAAGTTGAAGATCCGAGGCGATGAGTTAAATAGGTACAACAAGCCATTCCAACAGCTAATTTGACCCAGTAACCTCTAACAGCTAGGTAAGACCAGGTCCAATGAAAGGGACCTAAATTTTATTTAATTATTCTATTTACTATTATAATATAATATTATTTACATTATATTATTTGTTATCATTATTACCAAT
>APFE030581679.1:113478-135954 GCA_000404065.3 Pinus taeda
ATATCTATGCTTCTTAACCCTTCACCACCTATTTCCAATAAATAACACCACTCTTTCGTAGGTAAATATCCCAACCTGTCCTTAGACTAGCCACTCACAGGGAACTCCATTATAAAAATATGTTATAAATCAATCATGTTATTGGGGGATATATTAATATCAACTAAACATATAAAGTTAATAGAAGAAAATTGTATTTACCCATGATTTGCTTTCCCTTTCCCACATGTTTAATGAACTCACATGTGAACCCTTAAGTTTCCACGGAAAACAAAGAAGATAAACGTGAATATGGAAGCTACACCCTCCTCAAAATTTGTTCCAAGACAAAACGTTGAAAATCAATAATTTCAAACCTCCTTTTACCAGTAATTCCTAATACACCATGGGCATTATTATACTCAATAAGATTACCATGGAAATCATTATACTTAATAAGATCCATCTTAATTCTCTATGTGCTTATCGCTTATACTTATACAGTGTTGAAAATTGATGGTTAATAGGTGTTTAATATTGAAAAGTGACATTGAATTAAAGAACTGATTTTATTAAATAATCTATAAGAAATTGAATTATCAGATACTTATAAAAAAGTTGACGTGTCAAATGATCAATGATATTTCTTATTTAATTTTAAGGTTGTTACAATGAACATGTTTTAGTGGTATTTCTTTTCAAATATTTACAATATTTATAATTAGCAATTGCATTAGATATTGTAAAAATTTACAATATTTATAATTAGTAATTGCATTAGATGTTGTAAAAATGTCGTAAGTCGAGAATATATGGAGAAAGAGTAACGATGAAGAGAGATGTGATATATTACAATTTGAGTGAGAGAAATCTTAATTTCAAATAAATTTGTATAATTAATTGCAGCTTTTCCAAGAATGGAGAGACAAACACAAACACAATGTCTTTCCATGTTAAAATCAAATACCAAATAAACATTAATTGGCCATATTTATTTCAACACATATAACAATTTCTAAATAATTTAGGTTATTTATTTAATTTTATATATTTTATTTAGATGATATATTACAAAATGATTTATTTAGTAATTTAAAAATAAAAGAAAAATTATTTTAATAAAATTTATTCAAATTTGAAATAATGTACTTATAATTTTGAAAGAAAATAAGAAATTCAAAATTAAAAAAAGGAATGAGAGAAATAATAACTCACATGGGAGTTTCCAGATCAAACACCAATTATACCAATTACTTACACAGAAACACCAGAGATCCAGCTATGTCACAAAATATGCATAGATTTTTTTATATGAAACACATACTCTACAAACATTGGTTTGATTTAGGTCGAGACGCCATATTTTATTCTCTCATTCATATCTTCTTCCTATTTTAACTATTTCAATAATATACCTATCACAACTTTAATAATTGGAAGCGATGAAATTGACCAGTTATGGCATTTATTAACTGGTTGTAAAACAATACAACTAAGGTTCGATAAATTTTAAAGATTGTAAACCAATACAACTAAGGTTCGATAAATTTTAAAGACTAATGCTAAAGTGTAAAATAAATCATGACCATTCTCTTTTAAAACAATAGAGAATTGTAGACAAATTAATCCATGTGCTTCTAAAAAGGAGGAAAAAAATTTGGAAGGGAAAGTCAGTTGATAAAATTACCCAATAGGGAGAGTTAGTTCGCATTGCAGATAGTTTACTGTAGTAGAGTGCCACGATTGCCATATATAAATATAGGATACTGAATACGGGGATATTGTCTTTCCAATTTTGAAAACCAAAGCAGTGGTATCATTTAAATCCATAATCAGGGTTGGAATTTCAAAAGAGTTATTTACTAGCAATTGCCCCAAAAGGTGCAAAGAGAGGCCGATAGAAATGTTAAATTGAAAAAATTGAATTTTGGTTTAAAATAATAAATATTATAATAATTCAATCATTCAAACTAAACCTAATCAATAAATTGTCCAAAATAAAATAAATCTTTAATCAAAATTATACAAATTATTATTCTTCGTTTCTCTCAATTATTTATATAATAAAATCCAATCAATCATTTAAAATAAATCAAATCAATAAATTTCCCAAATTAAATCCCAAGGGGATTATCAGTTGTTGTCTCCTCTACCTTTACAATGTAATTCGTCCACTGCCCAACAGTGCTATCTACGAGGCAGGAAGTTTCACAGAGGTCGATCAATCCGGCATCACAACTTACTTGCCCAAAAGCAATTTAAAGGAATAAGTTGTGCTTTATGACTTAAAAACAGTGGTTCAGCTTTAGCTTTCCGGTGAGTCTGCAGAACATAGAAAAGAACAAAAGAACAAGAAGACATTTTACAGGAAAGCATGAAAATAAGCAGAGGGGTACCAATACCATATAAAAACCTTTCATAGAGTACTGAGAACATGTGTTTGAAGGCAAAATCCAAAAAGTGTAACATATCTGGAAATGCCAATGCAAAACATGAGAAAAAAAGTTCTATAGTTTTGGTTTCCAATGAATTGTGAACTTTTGGGGGAAAGTATGTACCCCATAAAGAAATTTAGGTATAACTTAGAACAATCTAATTGTAAGAGAAACGTATCTAGCTACTAACAGATGAAAACCAACATGAAATGATGATTCAAGCACTACAAAGTTAAATCCTAGTTTTCAAAATACATTCTGTATTAACTGTTGTGGGCATCAGACTGTTTTTGAAGTTTGGCACTTTAATCAAGTCAATTTCTCCAGATCAAGTGGCTATTAATATCAAGTCAATTTCTGCAAATCAATTGGCTACTAATATTACGTCAATTTCTGCAGATCAATTGGTTATTAGTATCAAGTCAATTTCTGCAGATCAAATGGCTATTCATATCACACTAGTTACAGTAGGTTCAAAACAAACATATATACCAAAACAACAGGAGAAGAATATAGTGCACTCCTAAATCCACATGTACCGATCCCAACACTCCGTTGAGCTAAACATTTTAGCCCACATCCTACAATAAATAAAACACTTGACACAATCCCCACACAAAGAACTAATCTTTTTTTGTGGATTTGTTAATAAGTTACTTGTGGATGTGAGGGATGACACCTCCACCTGCTATGGTACCTTTGATCAAAGTATCAAGTTCTTCGTCTCCTCTAATAGCGAGCTGCAAATGCCTTGGGGTGATATGCTAAACCTTGAGATCTTAAATGGCATTTCCTGCAAGTTCTAAAACCTCTACAGTGAGATACTCCAGAATGGCTGCAAAATAAACAGCTCCAGTTGCTCCCACCCTTCCATTTGCAGATACTCGAGACTTCAATAGACAGTGGATCCGTCCCATAGGAAACTGCAACAAGAACAAACAGTTCAGTCCACCTATTACAGGAATCTTATGGAGTTCTTGCTCACAAGAATTCTGAACTGTTCCAAAGCTTAAATGAAGATGTTCCTCCCGGGAAAAAAGAAGCTAGAATTACTTCAGTTGATTCAAGATTTTGACAAGAAAATTTATAGAAAATAAATAGATACAACTGTAAGTCAAACAACCAAAAACAAAATCCCAGAGAGTTCAACATAAAACAGAGTCTCACAGAATTCAAGATATTACAGAAACCTTATGGAGTTCTTTCTCACAGGAGTATTTGAACTATTACAAAGCTTCATTGAAGATGTTTCTTCTAAAAAAACAGATTCCTACAATTACTTCAGTTGAATCTAGACTTTGACATGCAAATTTGTAGAAAATAAATAACTACAAATGCAAGTCAAACCACTGAAAATCTTGTTCCAGAGTGATTGAGGCCTGTAATCTCCAATTCCAGGTATTCTTGATTTGGATTTGTATCAAGGGTTGCGAGAAAGATAGAGATGTTTTTCCAAGATAGCATGAATAGCTAGCCTGTGAGATTGCATATTATGGGATGGGGGCCATGAAAACTTATGGGGAAAAGCTACAAATTTAGTGCAGGAGAAGAATGGCTAGATTTATCAGACAGTCCACTGGGAGATGGGGTAATGGGAACTCAAATCAAGTGTACAAGGTGGGGATGCATTCCATTCTTCAGAATACATCAAAGGATGTATTTCAGCCCCTATCACTATGTAAAAAAACATTTAATCGCTAGAGAAAGACGACATTTTGGTTGGAGAATGGGGAGGAGTGGAAGAAAATGTATAGGCCATATCGTAGAAATGTTTATTCTCTAAAGGAATGGAAGGAATACCTGTAATGACACTGTACAGGACTTGTTTATATAAATAAAGCAAACCGCACTATTAAGGTTTCAAAAAGTAATGGTGAAGGCAATACAGAGTGTCAAATAGAAATCAACACTCCTGAAAGTACTTGACTTAAACAGTAAATGAGAGCAAGTTCGTTGACAAATTGAACAGAGTGGGTACTGTCCATTGACCTCAAACTTATTCAAAAAAGAAACTTCGAAGTATATACAAGAAATTAATGACAGGCGGTTAGTCCCCTATCAAATGCTTTTGCTGGAATTTAAAGTAGCCTATAGAAGCATAAAATAAATTGACAATTTGAACTAATGCGTTTTGTATCGGAGATGAAAAGCTTATCAAGAGTGTTGTACAGGTAATTTCCTCGGCAAGGCATACAGTTTAACTGTTCCTAGGACTACAATTGTATCCAAACTGAAAACATTCAGAATTATGTTCTAATGCTTTCTTTCGTAAGGTCAGCTGACACTTGTTTTTAAAAAGTAAATTTGTTTGAAAGTCGTACTAAAAAGGAATAAAAACGGATATGGATAAGATATTTAGTGGTCTAATTCTCTATTTACAGACAATCTCTCCGATAAGTTATATCCTACAATGACTCCATTGAAAATGAACTAATGAGCACTACGAGGCAAAAATCTTATTGCAATGTAATTACTCCATCAAACCCACTCACATATTAACGAAAAACAATCTGCTAATAAATCCATGCACTCTTTCACTGGGTAGCAAATAGAAGCCCTGAATTTTGTCATGTTTCACTCAAGCTTTTCCCCTGATAGAACCTGTAAGACGAATCTGAGTAAGAAATGTACAATTTGAATGATCTTGTAAATAAAAGTGCATCACTTCGCCACTCAGATTAAGATATAGCAAAGCTTCCACTCGCAAAATAAAGATGTCTCTCAAGTTTCTCAAAACACAACATTTGGCCATGCAAGATTGCCTCCACTGATAAACTGGTGCAACAACTTCATGAAAAGAAATATGTGAAATCAACCATGTCAACTGACTTGGGCATGTTACCAAATGGCCAGAACAATTACATAGAACAGTATGTTCTCCAAACATTCTTATAATAAGATTATATCACATGCCAAGCCAGGTTGAAAATGCAGGTGCTTAATAAGCATGGAATTATGTCTAAGCCCTGTCTTCTAAGTCAGATAAAGAACCCCCACCAGAGACAATGATGAGCGATATGGCAATGGTTCCAGTTGACCCCCACCCAGGCAGATGGCCAAAGGTCCAAGGAAAGAGAGGGAAGAAAGAGCAGTTAAGTGATTACTATAACACTTAACTTCTCATGTTATTTTTTAATTTTTCAGTTATTTTTTTCTAATACACATAAGGCAAGAGACTGCACTTACTGAATGAGGATAGCATCTACAAAATGTAATTTCATTCCAAAAGTTGAATAAAATTACAGGTTTTTTCCCTTTGGGATTTAAAAAAAAAAAAAAAACTGACATGGGTCATGCCTCAGATAATGAAGGGAATTAAATTTAGTACTTCTACTTTATCTTATTCTATAGTGGACAGAAAGTGTGCTAGTATCAAAATTAGCTAGGGAAGTTGAAGATCTTAAGACTTTAGTCATTAAATTGTAAATCTGAAATGAAGTCACTAACTAAGACTCTGAGGACTACTAAAAGGTGGTAGAACTCACGCCAAAAAAGGGGTTGTCATTAAAGATCAACCAAATATGGGTGAAGAAATTCAATTTGGTCACAACAACAAAAGACCACATCTGAAAGAACTGAGAGAAATAACTGAAGTCTCTCTACTTTGTTCTCAGATGGAGAGCTGAGAGGTTGGACTAATCCTGATTGAAGTGGAAGCCCCTTCAAAAGATCTAAGAAGATCGACAACACCAACCTTGATTATTAATGATGAGATGACATCAATTAATAGTGTCATGGTTGATCAGACATGGATGGGCTGCTGTGTGGGATATTTATCACCAACAAGCTTTTATCTATATCTCCAATTTGGTAGGCTTTCCTAGTGGCAGTAGTAGATAATATATGAACATTGGTTACAATGCTTGACGAGGAACATACCACAATCTGATTTTAATAATAAGATTGCAATTAAGAAAAACATCTCATTGGCAACCCGCCAAAAGGAGAGGAGTTCCACAAAACAATGTCCGTAGCAGGAAGGATGCTAGCACATCAAAGAGGGGAATTGCACCCCCAAGCCTGTTTTTGGACTGCCAAAGCTTTTGGTGTGTGTAGCACTTCTCATTAATATGGTTGGAGCTCTATGTACAGCCAAAGCTGACTCTAAATCCACCCAAAGATGGTCCTGCCAATCGTTGAAGACAAAAGGGAAGTACATCCTAACTTCTTATAGCGGGAAGGGGTCATTTTGAGGGAGGATGTAAAGGAGCATCTTGACGGGGTTGGAGACAAAACTAAAAAGACCATGCAGGAGATCTATTGATCTTGATTGATCCGACAAAGGAAAATGTGACCTTCAGAAGTCTCAGCTGAGGCTGGAGGCCAAAGTGTGTCAGGTTCTAAGGGCCTTTACTGTGAAGTATAAGACAATCAGGCAGAGATGGAATCCCTAAGTGTTTTAATGTCAACACAGTTGAAGAAGATCAAGATTATGTAAGGGGATATGAACAACAACAACCTCAGGAATGGTAAAAGGAAATGCTCCTTCGACTGAGGACTAATGGGTCTGATTGTGCCTGCAGCCTTGCTCCCATGTATATCAAGGAATCTGTGTTCTCAGCAAAGGCATTAAGCATAGAATGCCGGTACCCTGAACCTCAAGGGTCCCAGAGAGTTTATATTCTCAACTTCAACATAGTAGCTTAAAAAAAGAAAGCCCGAAACATCTAAAAAATAAAGATAATCTAATGATCAGATTATTGCCAAAATTTCAAGACAAAAAGTTTTTCTCTCGATGCCTGTAACAATTATTTGTCTGTTTCCTCGAATCCTACACAAACCACCCTAACTGTATGCTTGCTAAAGGCTTTGATTCTTGAATACTGCATCAGTGGAGCTGAACATGCATCTACACAATAGTTAAAAATTACATTCACTGACTGACAAATCTACATCTATGAAATAGATTGATACAATATTTGAGTGCATATGCTCGCACTTTATCAGACCACAATACCAGAACAATACTCTGCAAGAATCAATGGCATTCACTTTATGATTGAAAATTCATAAATAGCCAGTGTGACCTCCAAAGCCATAATGAGAAGATGGATGACTAATGAGCATGGAATACCCTTTGAGCTATAAGCTGAAAGAAAAAGAAAAACATATTCCAGACGCAGTTCCAACGGTTCTCCTTCAATTAGGAAAACATTACATAGATTGTTCAGATCTAACGAAAACTATAACTTCCTCAAACTTGTTCACAAGATCTGCAAACTCCTGCATTCAAGCTGTACCGCTCAGCTTGTAGCTTTGTGTCTTCTGACCACCATTGACAGAGAAGATGAGCTACTTTGAATTCCCCGTGCCCAGTGGAGTTAACAGACATGCGCAGAGGGCAACAGATGATGGTCTTCGGGTTTCCACCCCAAAAAATGCAATACCTAATTAACAATGGAACTATGGGAAATAATACTCTGCCAGGCTCTGAAATAACAGAAATAATTACAAGCGACCAGATCATAGACATTAATATACAAATGGGGAAACCACTTCTGGAGGGCAATGAAGGTGTCCTAAGCATCAGTATCATTCTCCTTTCCCCTGCCCAGACCTCCAGCGGCACCCTCCCGGATCTTGTGATAAAATACACCGAATTGCTCATCGTTGACTAGAATCAATGAGAAAAAAGGAGAATTGAAGAGATGGGTATCCACATTACGCCCTCCCCGGCAATCATTCAGCCGACTAAGAGAGCAATGGCGGATCCGAGAGAATGACGAGCGAAACAAACAATCTGATCCCTGTACGCTCACCATCTGGCTAGTAACTCGGAGAGACTCAATGGGACGAGAAACCTGTTGTATCTATTGGAAGAGGAGATGAAAATCGTAGAGGAGTTCGGAGATGATGTTTGCAGGGGAGAAGATCATACCTCTGAAGACGTTGTCGATGACCTGAAAGACGAATGGGCGGTGGAACTGAAAATGCAACAGCGCTTAGACCTAGCTCTAGACAAAGATGGGGCCGAAGATGTAACCATCGGCGGGACACAGGAGGAGGCGCTTCAGCATGTAATTAAATGGCTCGTACCAAGAGAAGGCCAAAATAAAGATAATCTAATTATCAGAGTATTGCCAAAATTTCAAGACAAAAAGTTTTTCTCTCGATGCCTGTAACAATTATTTGTTTGTTTCCTCGAATCCTACACAAACCACCCTAACTGTATGCTTGCTAAAGGCTTTGATTCTTGAATACTGCATCAGTGGAGCTGAACATGCATCTACACAATAGTTAAAAATTACATTCACTGACTGACAAATCTACATCTATGAAATAGATTGATACAATATTTGAGTGCATATGCTCGCACTTTATCAGACCACAATACCAGAACAATACTCTGCAAGAATCAATGGCATTCACTTTATGATTGAAAATTCATAAATAGCCAGTGTGACCTCCAAAGCCATAATGAGAAGATGGATGACTAATGAGCATGGAATACCCTTTGAGCTATAAGCTGAAAGAAAAAGAAAAACATATTCCAGACGCAGTTCCAACGGTTCTCCTTCAATTAGGAAAACATTACATAGATTGTTCAGATCTAACGAAAACTATAACTTCCTCAAACTTGTTCACAAGATCTGCAAACTCCTGCACTTTCACGCTGTACCGCTCAGCTTGTAGCTTTGTGTCTTCTGACCACCATTGACAGAGAAGATGAGCTACTTTGAATTCCCCGTGCCCAGTGGAGTTAACAAACATGCGCAGAGGGCAACAGATGATGGTCTTCGGGTTTCCACCCCAAAAAATGCAATACCTAATTAACAATGGAACTATAGGCAATAATACTCTGCCGGGCTCTGAAATAACAGAAATAATTACAAGCGACCAGATCATAGACATTAATATACAAATGGGGAAACCACTTCTGGAGGGCAATGAAGGTGGCCTAAGCATCGGTATCATTCTCCTTGCCCCTGCCCAGACCTCCAGCGGCACCCTCCCGGATCTTGTGATAAAATACACCGAATTGCTCATCGTTGACCAGAATCAATGAGAAAAAAGGAGAATTGAAGAGATGGGTATCCACATTAAGCCCTCCCCGGCAATCATTCAGCCGACTAAGAGAGCAATGGCAGATCCGAGAGAATGACGAGCGAAACAAACAATCTGATCCCCGTACGCTCACCATCTGGCTAGTAACTCGGAGAGACTCAACGGGACGGGAAACCTGTTGTATCTGTTGGAAGAGGAGATGAAAATCGTAGAGGAGTTCGGAGATGATGTTTGCAGGGGAGAAGATCATACCTCTGAAGACGTTTTCGATGACCTGAAAGACGAATGGGTGGTGGAACTGAAAATGCAACAGCGCTTAGACCTAGCTCCAGACAAAGATGGGGCCGAAGATGTAACCATTGGCGGGACACAGGAGGAGGCGCTTCAGCATGTAATTAAATGGCTCGTACCAAGAGAAGGTCGCCAGCGGGTTTGTACCAGTTCATCCATAGTAAAACAACAAAACAGTCGGGAAAACAGCAAAACAGCCGGGAAAACAGCAAAACAGCAAAACAGCAAAACAGGCCCGGTGCGTGCAGCAAGTAAGAGGCCGGCGGTGCGTGGAGCAGACCAGAACCGGAAAACTGGACAAACAGCAAAACAGGCCCGGTGCGTGCAGCAAGTAAGAGGTCGGCGGTGCGTGGAGCAGACCAGAACCGGAAAACTCGACAAACAGCAAAACAGCAAAACAGGAAAACAGGCCCAGTGCGTGCAGCAAGTAAGAGGTCGGCGGTGCGTGGAGCAGACCAGAACCGGAAAACTGCAAAAACCCGAAACCGGAAAACTCAAAAGCCCGCCGCCAGATGTCAGCACGAGGATGAAGGGGAGCCGACGACACGTGTCAGCGGGAGAACAAAAGGGACGACGAAGGTCCCTTTCAAAGGAAAGGCCTATCGGCCTAATTAAAATCGAGGGTTTTAATATTTTATTTTTTTATTTTTTTAATATCATTTTTTTTAATATCAAGTAAATTTTGACAGCTTTACAAAATTTTAAATTATATTTAAGGAGTAAATCACTTTATAATAGATAAATTACCCATCAAATTCTATCCCTGACATAAAAAACAAACTATTCTCTGATTTATATATATTTTTGAGAAAAAAAAAATTAATTTTCCACTTACATTGCTATTCAACGATTTGTTTGTTCCCTCCGATAGTTGTTCCTGTACGAATTGCCATTGGCCAAATGTTTAGAAACATGGAAACTTCCTTTAGTAGTCAACAAATTCATAGTACATAATCCAACCAAAAGTGTAGAAGCGTAGAATTATATATATTAAAACTTCATATATTAAAATTTTAGGGGCTAATATTCTTAAGTGGACTAATTTTAGACACTTTTTCCAAAAACAAATTTTCCCATTTCTATTTTTTCTAAAAACCCTTTGCTTAACTTTTATAGTATAAAATTATTTTATCTTAAAAGTCACCAAAATTTTATGCAAACAAATATAAAATAATTAGAAATGTAAATATTTTTTAAAAATATAATCAAACATTTTACAATTTGCATATTAAGGATTAGTATGATTCACCAAGACTTCTAAGCTCCAAAATATACTCACATCTTTAAAATTTTCCTTGTTTAAAATCCAACAACCGTTGTGTTCCAATAGCCTTAGATCACAATATGCAAACCAACCACCTATCTCATGATCAATGGTTGAAAACGTTCTAATCATCTAACACACTGGATCAACAACCCACAAAAACATATGGTGTCATCAAGGGGAGTCCTTTTCCAATAAATGCTAGTTCTTCTCATGAAAACGACATAAACATATTAGATTTCATGTACCTATCTATAAGACTTTTTCCCTATAAATTTTGAAAACATTTTCTTCTTTACAAAGCACAAATCGTGCCTTGATTTGTGCTTTTATAATGTTTATATAATGGGTACGTTTTAACTCTTCGATTTTATTAGATTTTTTAGGCTAGATCAATGGGCCAAAATAATGTATATCTATTTCAAAATTGTTTGACATAAATTCTCGTTGAACAAGACAATTTTGATGGGAGTTCTTCTGCCATTTTTACCATTGTCATTATTTAAGATCTAAATAGAAGAAACTCGCATAAAGTTTTATTAAGTAGTCGCTAATATCATGTAGTGAAAAATAATGTTTCATTTAAGTGGTCTATCTAATTGTGCAGGAGCCATTAAAATTTTGGAGATTCACTTTCAGGAGATTATAGTGCTGTTGTTATGTCAATCTACATTCTTGGATAACAATCAAAGATGATTATCCTCATTGTTAATAAGACGATTAAATTATAATTGGTTTTTCTATTTTTGGTATTTTGTTTTAGTGAAATAACAAATTAAATCATTTATCTTCAAACATCTCAATTATATTTTATATATATATATAAAATTCTGTCTTGTTTGAGGCCTAATGTATACTAAGAGGGGCTGAATCATTATAATATAGATTTTTACTTATTTAAACTTTCAATGAACTATAAGAAAACATTTTTATATGAGATCTATTAGTTGCATAACATGGACATATGATTTATGTGGAAACATTTCAAGAGAAAAATACAAAACTTCTTTTTATAATTCTTTGTAGGCACCAACCTATTGGAGACACTAATCCCAATTGTTGCAAATATTTGTAGGCACCAACCTACTTCACTTAGAGCGATTGATACTTCTTCGTTCAATAGGTTCACTTACTACTTCTTCCTTCATGAGGTTTGTTCGCTGCTTCTCACTTCATTGGATCTACTTTCTACTTCTGCCTTCACTAGGTTTGCTTCTCCCAAAATTTGTTGTTTTGGAACTCTTCTCAAGAAAACTTGTACAACATGCCACATACCCAATATTGAAAATTGGATTCTGAAAATTTTACTTGAGGCGCTTTTGTATGTCTCTATGGAAACTTGAAAATTTCACAATATGAAGTCCCAAAATATCAGTTACAGCAAAAATTCCAAGCTAATCTATTTAGAATTGATTTCAGGATCATTCAGAAACCTTAACCTCCACAATGCATATCTTTAAAAGTCTAGTGAACAAAAGTTTGAAATGTTTCCCTAAAGCATCGATATATGTCTCCACAGGTATCTACAAATTTCACAATATAGAAGATCCCATAAAATAAGTGATAGTGAAAATGCCAAATTCACATGTTTGAAACCAATTTAAGGACTATTCAAAAACCATGTCTTCCACATGGCATATCTTTGAAACTATAGCGAATAAAATCCTACACTTTTTACTTGAGATATTACTATATGTCTTCATAGGTCTCTGGAAATTTCACAGTCTAAATCATCCCACAAAATAAGTTATAACTAAAATTCCTTACTTGGTTGAAAATGATTTCATGATGTTTAAGAAACCCTAAATTCCCTAAAGCATATATTTGAAATTATGGAGACCAATGTCTAGAAATTTTACCATATGTATAGGAAGATCTCGCCTCCATTTCCTCAATATTTCATTGTTTGAAACATCCTATATTAAACAATGCAGACAAAATGTCAAGATGACATGTTCACTGTACAAATCACATTTTGACTCCACCTTTAAAACCCTAAGAATATTCTTGAGCTTCTCTTACACATCTAAGATATCTTTAAGCTTTGATGGTATTCAAATGTAGTCATATATCCTTTAGTTATATTCTTTTGCATTCACTTATGGGGTCAACCTGTAAAATTGGCTTGACTGACATGTACCTTTTGGCTATGTTGACTTGATAGAATCTTTCATATCTCCTCATTCACATGGAGTTAGAGGGATTTCCATCTACCATTAGAAAGGTATCATAATAATATTTCCAACCATATATTCTATGCTCTCATTTGAGCTGGATATTTAGAATAAAATGTCTATTAAAGATAGGGCATTGAAACTGGGAATAAAAAAATAGACATCCAAACAATATTTCCAACAACCTTCATCTTGCAATCTTTATCTTAATCATTTTTAGTCTCCCCTTGTATTTGACATCGATGAAAACAACATTTCAAAAAAATCTACTTCTATAGTAGTATAATACAAAAATATTTGCAAATTTGACGGGCCAAGGCTTGTCAAAAAGGAAAATACACCTCAACCAAACATTTAATATTTTTTCTAGATTTTCCTTGGAATTCACACGTAATTTTCCAAAATCACAATAGTTAAGATTCATATAAACCTTAGACTAAAAAAAAAGTAATACCTAGGAAACACCTAAAAGATAGGTTAAAAAATAACAATAGCATGATCAAGATGAGGTAGTTTGAGAGGGGCCCAGGTGAGACAATGCCTACAATAACTTCTCCTTAAATTTAGAAGTAATGATATTTTTAATGTTATCTAAATTCTACAAGATGATCTCCTCCTTTATTTCCTAGTGGTCTAGCCAAAACTAGGCATCCTTATGCCACCCTTGCTCGAGTGGAAGGTGGGGTTTTTTGGTGGAGTTAGAAGTAATTTTAGGAAACCTCTTAGTATCCATGTTGTATAACTTATTCTTATAGATAAGATTCCTAGTCATAGCCATGCTTTAAATGGGGAAAATTTCATGCTTCAATTAGGAGGATAGGGTAAGAAGTATTTCCTATAATATTTAGGTTGTAGGTTATAAATTTCTTTTGGATTTATTCAATCATCCTCAATGATTCTATGGACACAGTACAATTCCAAACCTCATATCCATATAAAATAATAGGAGTGAAAAGAGTCTAAAAAATGATTCTCTTTTTATCCCAAATCCAAAGAACTATTGGTTTACTGAAGCCCAAAGTGAGATTTCGAACCTCCATTTATCCTTTTCTCAATGCTATAATTTCAGTTAAGCTTATGATGGATTCCAATTCCCAAATATTAGTTTTAAGGAACTTCCTACAAGGAGTTGTTATCATAAATGAAAGTATCATAAGTGATGTTTTTGGATTTAATTATCATGATTTCAATTTTGTCATTATTTCTAGTCATATCCATCTTGGAGTAGAAAAAATGGAGGATTATGAGTTTCTTGCTAAGATAGTAATGGTTCATTTCCAAAAAAACAATTTGGTCAGCATAAAGGAGAAGAATTATGGCCATACCAATGTCTGTGGGGTCAACACAACTTGCATATTCTAAAACACACATCTACTTTATCATGTATACACCAAAAAGGGTAAGGGATAAGGGACACCATTGCTTAACTCCAATATTGCATCTAATTTCCTCTAACCAACCCTCTATGATCCTAATCTTGGCAATAACATTCTCATACAATTGTTGTCATTACAATCCCCAACTCAATAAGAACCATTATATCTTCTAGCTTCTCCCCTAGCTTTGTTATAGGAATGGTGTCAAAAGTTTTTCTAAAGTCAACAAAACAATAGAAGAGATGTGTTTTAGTTATTGTAGCATTCCTCTACAATTATCCCAAGAGTAACAAGACAGTCCACAATTGAATGATATCTCTTAAACTTTGTTTGGCCTTTAGTTGTTTTACCATGGTTTTCAAGCCAAATGCTAATTTTCTTTTCTAAAATAAGGTCATACAACTTGGCTATAATTATTATAATTATATAACATTCTTATATAATTAATAACTATATTTATTAGGGAAAATAATTCATTATTAAAAAATATATAGTATTATACAATAGTATTTTTTATGGTAAATAATATAGTTACTAGTTCTTAAGTTTATGCAACAATTCAATGTTTGAACCATTGTTGCGCTTGATTGCCATCTCTTTCTTATACTAGTGCCATATAAGGAAGGTGAGGCACACCTTGAAGACCATGATTGACTTTTTCCTCTTTGAGCAATGCCTTGTTAATTGGAGTCCATAAATTTAGGATTAACCATCATTGGTGGCCAACCCAAAAACTAACCTATCAACATTATGTCCCATGCAAATCACTTGTAAATCGTGACATGACCACCTATGACTTTCCATCACTTAAGTACAAAATGGCTCTAAAGGTGACATTATCGGTAGATAGAAAGCCCACCAAGAGAAAAAATGAGGCCCTACGGACCCCAAGTAAATTTTCCTGCAAATACAACTGGAAACCAAGTAGAGACAAAGCTCCATCCATGAGCCAATAGATGTAGGGGAAAACTAGAATGCTGTGATAAAAGATGAAATTAGGAGGCTACATGCTGATGGGGGGCATGACTGGTGAATGTGGATTGCTTTCATAGTTGCATGGTGAGATCCAAATTAAAACCACTCACTCTATTCACAATCATTATCATTTGATCACATGATGAAGCCGTACCACTGATAGTTGTTTAATGGCTTATGCTGCTATTATCAAATAGAAACATGTAGATTTTTTGGTACTTGCACCTTCCCTATTCATTATTTAGTGGTGAACTTCCTTTTTCATCCCAAAAACAATAATGAAGGTGATTGCTCTTCCCATAAACACCTACATTTACATTAAACTTGCCAGAAATAATTATATACATCCACGTACAACCTAATAAACACATATGTCATCATATTTAATATTACCCAATTAAAAAAATAAAATTTTATGAATTTAATATCATTAATTTTTATGAACTAAAAATTAATATACTATCACTTTTTCCATCCTAGTAATTTTTTTATATTTCAATATCAAATAAACCATGGTAAAAGCGGTCGACCATTGTAAAAGTCACCTAATTCTATAATAAACTTTCGTTAATTTATTGAAATCGGACTATACATGAAATTCAGGTTTCGATCTATGCATTTTGAAAATTTTCTATAATATTTTCAAAATGTTGTATACCTGAGATTTTTACTGAAGTCTTATCAAATTTCTGAACTAAAAGAAAATCCGTTTTTATACCCGATTAGCTTACTCATGGGTAGATGCTAGAAAACATCAAAGATCGACTTTGATGTGATTGCCGCGGTGGAGCGCCATCATGAGCTACCCAAATTTATCCTTTCTAGGTTAAACCCAAAGTTGGACGACCAGGTTAAAATATGGGTAAAAGTGACTTACGCTTGGGATAAAATTTTGCTGCACGCGCATGCCTTTCACATCAACCTTGAATACTTTGACTCGATGTGTGATTTTATAATTGGGAGCATGGTTCAGGTTAACAACCATGGGTTATAATAATTCGGACCATGGTTCAGGTTAACAACCATGGGTTATAATAATTTGGACCATAATAATTCGGACCATGGTTCAGGTAAACAACCATGGGTTACGTAACGTCAGTTGCAGAGGAGTTTGTGATAAATAAATATATACTCTGGGGATAACCCTACAGATAGGTGAACGACTTGTTTGTACAGATTGGAGCAACTAGAGACAAAGACTATTATGTTCTTTTATGCGCTATTGTATTTGTGATTGTGTTAGATTTGTGGCAAGTGAGGGTTAAATGTGTTTAGGGAATTGCAGCTATAAATTTGGGTATATGTGGGTGTTGCCCTTGTCCAGTTTACTGCAATTAGGTACCTCCAGATTCAGCAAGGCTAGTGGGTGCATGTCCCCTTGCACAGAGCAGCAGGAAGCTCATTTGTCTGACATTCTATGAGGGATTCCTGCTGTTAAAACAGAGAAGCAGCAGAAGTTGTGCGTCATTGATAAGAATTTTCAGAGACGGGTACTGCCTTTTTTAGCATTAGGGAAGGAGTTTGTAGTATTGATTGAGGATGGGATTGGCATAACTGGGGAGGGTATTTTAGACGTTTCGGGGATATCTTTCGCTTTAGGAAGGAAAAATTGGTGGTCCTGGGCTGGTTTTGGGGCAAAAACAGTTCATGGATCGTTCGTATCCTTGTTGTTGTACTGGTTTTGGTGTAGATTGATATTGGTGAAGCTTTTCTGTTATTTTTCTGATTGTCACTGTTGATGTGTGAACACAAGCTTGTTAAGGTGTAGAATGATTTTAAGGCTGGTCAACAAGCAGTTTTGAAAAATACCCGTTTGAAGTGAGAGAGTTGTAGGAGCTTTGAGGAATTTTGATCCTGGTTTTGCAACCAATTTTGTCTTCAGAAAACACCCATTTCAGGTTTCCATTGCATGACAAGTTCCAAGGAGCAGTACTCTTTTTTGGATCAAGACTAGTGTACAAGAGTTTTTAGGTTTGAACGTCATTTTATTTTTCGAGGGTGGAGTGAAAGAGCTCAGTATCATCAGGACAAAGAGGGAGAGGAGAGATGATGCTTCATCTGATGCCTGATTACCCATCCGATTTATCACACATCAGAAACTGGCCTGATGACAAGCACAAGTTCTGCAATTCTCCTAGTATATTCATGGGATTTAATCCAAAGGGGTCCTCAGATTTTGATCGGGGGGCCAAAAGCCCAACTTCTCCACTGGATATCAAAACTTTTTCTGGAGTTGGGATCACTGGTGGGCATCAAAACAGCTTAGATCCCAATTTGATTTCTCCCAAGCAGCAAGGCGAGACAATACTGATTGGTTCTCCACATGGGTTCACAAAATCCACCTCTCAGAGTGGAATGGAGCATTCAGAGGGGGCCAAAAGCCCAACTTCTCCACTGGACATCAAAACTTTTTCTGGAGTTGGGATCAATAATTGTCATCAAAACAGCTTAGATCCCAATTTGATTTCTCCCAAGCAGCAAGGCCAGAAATACCGATTGGTTCTCCACATGGATTCACAAAATCCACCTCTCATAGTGGAATGGAGCATTCAGAGAGCTATACTTGTGTTACATCCCATGGCCCAACATGGAGCACAAAACACAGATATAATCGTGGCGGTATGGAGAGTGAAACTGTGGAATACCCTGCTCAAAAACAACATGAACATGGAGTACGGGATATGGCACCGCCACGTAGGAGCAATTCAAATGTTGCAGTGTTTCATGTTCAACATTTTCTCCACGCTTGCTATCTTTGCAAACGGCAATTGAATCATGGGAAGGACGTCTACATGTACAGGTGTGTTATAATCATCATACCATAGCTTTTATGTTAGAGATTGCTTTTAACCTTTGAGGATCACATTCTAATTTCCAATTCTCAAGTGCTAGTCTCATTCTGTGTTTGCTGATTATTGCAGAGGTGACAAAGCGTTTTGCAGCGTGGAATGCCGTTACCAACAGATTTCGATGGATGAACGAACGGAAAAATGTCCTGTTTCTCAACCATCTTCACGGAGTGCTACTTCTTCCGGTCCGGTGGAAAATTTTTGTTAGGCAGTACAGCTTATGTTTCATAAGATCAAAGGCACAAGAACTGTCCATCATGTACAGGTCTTAATTTTAATGTATATATTGTTTGCGTAAGTGGAGCTGCAGGAAAAATATATCTCTGTTTTCTTCGGAGACAAAGTGAAGGATGGGATGGGGAGCGTCTTTCTGAGGCCTACGGATTTGGAATGAGCTTTGTATAAGCATGGAACCCAAAAGTTTCCTCAAGGTAAATGAGTTTCTTAATAAGATACTTACCTGCAGTTTTTCATCTATTGATTATCGCCCCTCATACGAATAATGTTCCATCAAAATGTTTTATTTATTACAGTGACACATTAAATTTAAAAAATAAAGTAGTGTAAGGTGGAAATGAGTGAAATTTCAATGCACATTCATCTCTTGTGACTATGATGTCTCAACTCACATCCAATATGTAAAACAATGTTATTATTGTTGTACACTTGTTATGACTTTGGTTTATTAAAATTATGATTAAGCATAAATTTCAAAGTTAATTGCTTTTGAAAATACTTATTATTATAGAAATAATAGAATCAAAATACCCATGGAATTTAATTGTGATATCCACTCGTCTAATAACACAGATTTAATTGAAGGATATGTACATATTAATCTACGTTAAAACTAATCGTATTGTCTATTTTTTTGTTGTTGTTGTTAAATGAGCAACCAATATGATTTTTTAATTATGATTAAATCACATTCAAAGTTTAATGTAAGAGGGTCATTCTTATTTTGATCAGAATGGTGGATTCTCAAATATTTAAAAATGGTTGAATTTTTTTCAAAGTTCAATCAATATGAATGAAGTTAACAATTTCACTTAGTTACTCAAGAATTAATTATTCTTGATTTCTCTTATATTCATCAAATATTCGATGAGTTTTGAATTAATTATCCTTGATTTCTTTTATATTCATAAAAAGTTTAACCATGACTACTCATATAAGTGTGAACATAAAAAAGTTTAACAATGACTACTCATATAAGTGTGAACATAAAGAGGTTTAGCGATGACCATATTGTGTGAAGCCTAACATAAAGGAGGTTTAAACCTTGACTAAATGTGTTGCACGCCAAGAGTTCAGAAATCACCTCACCATATATCTTAAATGATCTATATATAACATAAATTATATTTATAATATTATCATATATATATTAATAATTTGGTAAGACGGACGATTAAGTTGACACCAAAAAATTTCATCATATTTGAAGGAGACATAAACATGTTTATTCATGCTTTTATAATGCACTAAGGGAATATGCGATTTTTAATATGCGATTTTTAACTAGCTCTCTTATGCATTTTTAATATTTATGGCTGTTCTCATGTGCGTAATATTATGTATAAAACAATTCTTATTTGTAAAACACTCAACCGTCTCTATTCCAGGACATCTCACTGAATCGAATGATATATTTAAGGGTATTTAATTTATATGTATATAGTATTATTAAAGTGTCATTTAGTGTTAAAATATTTTTTATATTTTTTATTTTTTGTTTTTTTATTGATTAATTTTTCAATCATATTAAGATAATGTGTTATGGTGAAATAACACTTGTGATAATATATTAAATTTTTATTTGCTTTTATTTTTTAATATTTTTTGTTACAATTTATATATGTGAGCTGAAATCTATAGAATTGTCTCTCTTTAAGTTATATAACTTATTTTTAAAATTCATTTCTTCTATTCAAAAATATTTAATTTAATAAAATTTTCCTGAAACTTTAATAAACTTTATAAAAATTGTTAAGATTTGTCAAAACTAGTTAAAAGTCTAACTTTTTTTATAAAAACAAAAACAATAAAACAACTTAACCACCCAAGATCAATAGGCATTTGGGAATACTCATGAGCGAAATGTTGCTCCGTTAGGGATCACTAAAGGGTAATTACAAGAGCGGTTTTTTTGAATAACACTGCAAATAACAGCTAGTCATAGTCGTGTTCACTGTTAAATTATGATAAATTTTCCCACTATTAAGAAATATATTATTTAGTTAATATCAAAACATGTAAAACAGAGACATTATAAAGATTTAAATTATAAAAAGGTCGTAAAATTTTATATTGAATATATTAAGCTAAAAAGAGTTGAAAAATGAATGGGCGAGGTGCACCTTACACAACCATGTAGGAACTACCAACCTTAAAGATAAGAAAATTGATGTCATAAGTATTAAATGAGATGCATAACCATGTATGAACTACATAAACTTAAATACAAGAAAGATGATGTCATAAGTATTAATAGTAGGTAATTATTATGTTTATATTTATATATATAATAGCAATATTGAAATAATTTTTTAAAGTGATTAGATTACGTACTTCATATATCTGTTTTCAATGATTTATTTATGGCTCACACTAAAAATTACTATATTTTCTATTCATTATTTTAAACTATTACAAAGAGAAAGAAAGAAATTTCTGTGAAACCCTTTGCTAAATACATTATCCCAAGAGCTAACTGGCAGACGTTCTAAAATGAAATGTTTTTTTGTTTGCACAACTTTCCCTATTGTCTTTGAAGACCTCACATTCTAAAATGAAATGTTCTTTTGTTTGCGCTTATACGGAAGAACAAAAAATGTTAACTGAACATATATTGAATGACACATACATTGAATGACACTCGCTGTAATATCAATAACATTATTTTTACATCTCTTTTGTCAACTCCATTTTAAAAAATGAAAAAATTACATAGCCTTCTTATAATGAAAAATAATTTTTTTATTTTTTATTTTTGACTTTCTATTGCTTTATTTCTTTAGGTAAAGTTGATGTAAACTTAAGATGGAAATTGAATATTTTATGTATACGGACAATGATTTTTTTTATTATTACTTAATTTTTTAATTTAATAATAATTTTTTTATGTGCAATATCTCCTTATAAAGGGCAAGCAGTTAGATTAAATAACTTTCATTTATTTTTATCTTCTGGCTTATTAGAGTTTTTTTTTATATTATTTATGTTAACATTAAAAATACATTTACTTACTTAATAAAATAATCAATCATCTAATACTTATTATTTATTTTAAGTTCACAATTTATTTGATTTATTTACCTTTATTTTGTATTTATATTTTTGTAATAAAAATATGATAATCAAAATTAAATTTTTGAAAAAATTAATCAAAAATTTAAATTATTTGAATAAGAATTTAAATCCTACTTCTATTTTAAAAGAAATTTAACATTATATTTTTATACTCGAAAAATATTATTACAAGATCAACGTAATTTTACTAACTTAAAAATCATGCTATGATCAAATATCTATGCTTCTTACCCCTTCACCACCTATTTCCAATAAATAACACCACTCTTTCGTAGGTAAATATCCCAACCTGTCCTTAGACTAGCCACTCACAGGGACACTCCATTATAAAAATCTGTTATAAATCAATCATGTTATTGGGGGCTATATTAAAATCAACTAAACATATAAAGTTAATGGAAAAAATTTGTATTTACCCATGATTTGCTTTCCATTTCCCACATGTTTAATGAACTCACATGTAAACCCTTAAGTTTCCACGGAAAACAAAGAAGATAAACGTGAATATGGACGCTACACCCTCCTCAAAATTTGTTCCAAGACAAAACGTTGAATATCAATAATTTCAAACCTCCTTTTACCAGTAATTCCTAATACACCATGGGCATTATTATACTCAATAAGATTACCATGAAAATCATTATACTTAATAAGATCCATCTTAATTCTCTATGTGCTTATCGCTTATACTTATACAGTGTTGAAAAGTGTTGAAAATTGATGGTTAATGGTTGTTTAATATTGAAAAGTGACATTGAATTAAAGAACTGATTTTATTAAATAATCTATAAGAAATTGAATTACTAGATACTTATA